>CM037631.1:24939411-25033723 GCA_015227895.2 Colaptes auratus
CCTCTTGTTCTGGTGCTGGTTGCCTGGGAGAAAAGACCAACCCTCTCCTGGCTACAACCTCCCTTCGGGTAGTTGTAGAGAGCAAGAAGGTCTCTCCTGAGCCTCTTCTTCTCCAGGCTAAACAACCCCAGCTCCCTCAGCCTCTCCTCATAGGGCTTGTGCTTGAGGCCTCTCCCCAGCTCATTGCCCTTCTCTGGACACGTTCAAGTGTCTCAATATCCTTCTTAAACTGAGGGGCCCAGAACTGGACACAGGACTCAAGGTGTGGCCTAACCAGTGCTGAGTACGTACAAGTGCCTGACACAAAACCAAGTGACATATAAATGGAAATCCTCCTAATAGAATCATAGAATCAATAAAGTTGGAAAAGACCTCAGAGAGCATTAAGTCCAACCTATCACCCAACACTTCATGAATAGCATCACTAAGATTTAAATGACCCTCACTGTCTCTCTGACCTACAGGAGACTAGAAGTGATGATTGCATTATAAAAACTGGCTTGGAGCCAAGTGAGTGGCTGTCCATACACATATATAAAACCACATGCAACATTAGGGAAGGAACAACATGAAAGGATAATTCACTGACCATTTCTTCCTAGAAATCTGGGTTCAAATACTACCTCTCTGCTGGTGTGCCAAAGGATGTATGTTGCAAAAAACCTCCTGCGTGCTTAGTATAGTGACCAATGCAATATATAGGGAAGTTTAGGCTCCAGGTGAGGAAAAGTTCTTCACAGAGGGTTCTTAGCTGTTGGAATGTGCTGCCCAGGGAGGTGGTGGAGTCACTGTCCTGGAGGTGTTCAAGAGGGATTTGACATGGCACTTGGTGCCATGGTTAGTAGTCCTGAGGTGTTGGGTGACAGGTTGGACTGATGATCTTTGAGGTCTTTCCAACCTTATTGATTCTAGATTCTATGATTCAATATCTGGTTCATAATAGATACAGAATGTTTCAGGTGGTAGGGATCTTGAAAGGTCATGCTTGAAAGCATGCTGCTCTAAAGAGGAGGTTGGGAAGATGATTCAGTGATTATAGAAAAGAACTGTAAATGGGATTTAATAGTTCTGTACTGAGGATCCCCAGAGATGCTGTGGCAAAAGCTGAGTGTCAAGTCTAGGTTTTCAGGGAGGAGGACATTGTTGAACACTGGGCATCAGTCCCCTCATTCCATACAGGTACTGGGCAACTGCAAGTGATAAAAGTGAAAAAAAGGGTAAGCAAATAAACTTCCTTTTTAATTGCATTCTTTCTAGACAGGATACAGTTACTTCAGTGTATTAATACTGTTGCCAAACACAGATGTGTGTGTGCAATGTCTTGTCAAATGGGGATGCTGAACCTGATATGCCCTTTTCCTCTCCACATGACCTTCTGCACTGGAATCAACATCAAGATTTTTTCTTACATTTCTTTGCCTTTTTTTGTTCTAAAGTCTTGCTCACCAACTTAGTCAATTAGCAGCTGTCATTGTCCATCAGGGCCAAGGAGAGGCTTTTTTAATATCCAACTTACAAAATCATTAACCCTCTTACCTCTTGCAGCAGCTTAAACACTTGAATATTTCTTCATTGCACATTCAGTAAGACAACAATAAGTTTCCCAAAGAGAAGCTGAAAGAAGGCATGCTGCCAAGCTAATTGTTTGGCCAAATGCAGGAACAACATGGACAAGCCAAGTAATCATCTCAGTACACACTGGTCCCAAAGAGGGCTCTGTGTTTACAGGGACCTGCATCTTCCAAAGGTAATTTGGAAATGTTTCCTTTTGTGTATTGCAGCAGAAAAGAAAATGGAGTCTCTAATTTACTTTCTCCAAATAAGAGTCTTAATATGTTGACAAGTGCTGTAAATGCAGCCTGCTTGGGATGTGCCCTCTACATAGAGAGAATAAGGGAAATTCCATGCAAGACATTCTAAAATCAGAAACTTTAATCCAAAAATGAGTGGAGCTCCCTTTGCAGAACTGGTTTGTGTTGGAGTGGGGTTTTGTTTGATTGTTTGTCTGCTTTGTCTCCCAGAATGTGTTACTGTCTCAGAATCATAGAATCAATAAGGGTGGAAAAGACCTCAGAGACCATCAAGTCCAACCTGTCACCCAACACCTCATCACTAACTAAACCATGTGCCACATCCAATTCCCTCTTGAACACCTCCAGGGATGGTGACTCCAGCACCTCCCTGGGCAGCACATCCCAATGGCCAATTACTCTTCTGGGAAGAACTTTCTCCTCACCTCCAGCCTCAACTTCCCCTGGAGCAGCTTGAGACTGTGTCCTCTTGTTCTGCATTAGAATGTTTTTCTAATTAAATAATAGTGGGGAGAACACACAAGTAACAAGAAAATTGGCACACACCTGGATGTGAGCAGGAGAGTAGAGATTCAATTTACTACCAGCTCATCACAATGTTCTGAAAGAGTTCAGGAAATAAGTACTTATTGCCAGAGAAATGTGATTGGTTTGTTTGTTTGTTTTGTTCTGGTATATCTCAGCTTGGCAAATCTGCAGCAAGGTTCTATAACTTTATGTGGCTATGCACCTGCAAACCAGATAACTTGTGTACACTAATTTCTTTTGGTAGCCACGGCTGGGCTTGTGGGTTGGTACTTAGTGTGATGAGCAGCACTTTATTTCTGTATGCTGCTTAGGAATTCCTGACTCTCCCTATTCTTATACAACTACATCTTTTATAAAGCCAAAATACTTCTCACATTCGTGTTCTGTCCCTCCCAAGTGCTGCAAAGCCCTGATGCACTCACCTTTCTGGGTTTTGTGTGGTGGTTTTGCTGTCCCTCTTGTCATTCTGTCGTTATTCCACATACTTTTGGCATTCTGATTTCAGGTTCAGCTAACTTTTACTCTGCAGAATAGGATTTTATATGTACAGTGTAAACATACCCCTTACTTTCTTCCTCTGTTAAGTAGTAGGCTATATGACAACCATAAGCTTTACCAAGTGAACTTGGATACAACTACACAGTGTTACACCCACATAGGTAGGTGATACTAATTTTGTAGATCTTACTGTGTACATAGAATATAGGGAGGACAAAGTGGACTAAGTCCTGTGTCCAGTTCTGGGCCCCTCAGTTTAGGAAAGATGTTGAGTTGCTGGAAGGTGTCCAGAGAAGGGCAACAAAGCTGGGGAGGAGTTTGGAGCACAGCCCTGTGAGGAGAGGCTGAGGGAGCGGGGGTTATTTAGCCTGGAGAAGAGCAGGCTCAGGGGAGACCTTCTTGCTGTCTACAACTACCTGAAGGGAGGTTGCAGCCAGGTGGGGGTTGGTCTCTACTCCCAGGCAACCAGCACCAGAACAAGAGGACACAGTCTCAAGCTGCACCAGGGGAGGTGTAGGCTGGATGTTAAGAAGAAATTCTTCATAGAAAGAGAGGTTGGCCATTGGAATGTGCTGCCCAGGGAGGTGGTGGAGTCACCATCACTGGAGGTATTTAAGAAGAAACTGGATGGGGTGCTTGGTGCCATGGTTTAGTTGATTAGATGGTGTTGGGTGATAGGTTGGACTCGATGATCTCAAAGGTATTTTCCAACCTGGTTACTTATTCTATTCTATTCTATTCTATTCTATTCTATTCTATTCTATTCTATTCTATTCTATTCCATTCCATTCCATTCCATTCCATTCCATTCCATTCCATTCCATTCTATTCTATAGGCATCACCCTAGTGTTGTGGTTGTTTATTTTGGTGTGATAAAGGGGCAACTTCTATGATATTTGAGAAAACCACTCAAACCATGCTTAGTCTGTGGGAGGGGGAAGGGAAATGGAATGACAAATGTGTTTGGCAAATGTTTCATGTTTTCTGGGAGAGTTTTAGGTTCAAACACATGAGAAGACTAATCTTTGTTGTCAGTTTTCTTTGAAATGCTTTAGCTTTTCATTAAAGAGAACAAATATTTTGTCAGAATAGTGAGTCCCTTTCTGAAGGCAGATAGGGAAGACTGATAGGAAATTTCTAACTGGTGGCACAACAGTTACTGTGGTTTTTACCAAAATGAAGGAAAGGAAATGTCTTCTGAAAGAAAAAAAAACAACCTACTTGTAAATTTAAAAAAGAAAGTTCAGTTCAAGGTAAGTTGTGAATCTGTCCTGTTTTCACAGATGTGGAGGAACAGCTGTGAGAAGCAAAATAAAATTGCATGACACTAACAGAATGTCAGTATTCATGCTTACTGGTGGATTACCTGAGCCCTCACAGTCAGCAGACACACACCTTGCCCGTTACAGGAGGGGAAACCTGAGATTTCACAGTATCACAGTATCACTAAGGTTGGAAGAGACCTCGAAGATCATCAAGTCCAACCTGTCACCACAGACCCCATGACTAGACCATGGCACCAAGTGCCACGTCCAATCCCCTCTTGAACACCTCCAGGAACGGTGACTCCACCACCTCCCCGGGCAAGGGAAGTGGTTGAGAGCGTGGCATGAGAGTGTGACAGTCTCATGCATTCTAAGAATCCTTTTGGAAATCAAGGGAATACCAAGAATGGGATTGTTTACAGATGTCTTGTATAAAGTAGCAAGGAATAACCCTAAAAACTTCTGACTTCTCTCCTTTGGGATTCCATCTTCTGCTTCCTGTACACTCCTGTGAAAACTGAGCAAGATTTGTACAAGCACAATTCAGTGCAGGACAGTACTGTATTATTGCAACATCTTCTCTACAAGGAGAGGCTGAGGGACCTGAAGGGTCTTTAGCTTGGAGAAGAGGAGACTGAGAGGTGACCTCATAATGTTTATAACCAAGCAGCACCAGAACAAGAGGACACAGTTTTAAGCTGTGCCAAAGGAAGTTTAGGCTTGAGGTGAGGAGAAAAACTTCAGAGAGAGAGTTGTTAGCCATTGGAATGTGCTGAGGTGGTGGAGTCACCATCCCTGGAGGTGTTCAAGAGGGGATTGGATGTGGCACTTGGTGCCATGGTTTAGTTAGTCCTGAGGTGTTGGGTGATAGGTTGGACTTGATGATCTCTGAGGTCTTTTCCACCTTTATTGATTCTATGATTCTATGATGGCTTTGTGTGCTGCTCTAAAGTATATTTCACACAGGTATCACTGGCTGCACAAAACAGTGTTCCTTAGCTCCCTATGTAAAGGGTAAGCCCTGAGCAGATGGAGCCAGGCTCTTCTTGGTGGTGTCCAATGACAGGACAAAGGGCAATAGGTGGAAGTTGAGGCATAGGAAGTTTCATGTAAATATGAGGAAAAAAATTTTCACTGTGATGGTGACAGAGCTCTGGAACAGGCTGCCCAGGGGGGTTGTGGAGTCTCCCTCTCTGGAGATATTCAAAACTCGCCTGGATGCGTTCCTGTGCAATCTGGTGTAGGTGATCCTGCTCTGGCAGGGGGGTTGGACTAGATGATCTTTTGAGGTCACAGTATCACAGTATCACCGAGGTTGGAAGAGACCTCGAGTCCAACCTGTCACCACAGACCTCATGACTAGACCATGGCACTAAGTGCCACGTCCAATCCCCTCTTGAACACCTCCAGGGATGGTGACTCCACCACCTCCCTGGGCATCACATTCCAATGGTGAATGACTCTCTCAGTGAAGAACTTTCTCCTCACCTCCAGCCTAAACTTCCCCTGGTGAAGCTTTTTTTTGGACAACAGCAGGTGAATGCCCCTTCCAGCTCCTGAAATTCTGTGATTTGTTAATGTGCTCACCATGTCAAAGGATGAGGGTAAAGCAGTACGAATAATGCTTGAGGTTTTGCATGAAAATTCCCTTTAAAAAAAACCCTCAAACCAAAGCAACAAAATTCAAACCAAACAAAAAAAACCAAAACAAAACCCCAGCAACAAAACCTCACCAACCAAACAAAAAAAAACCCCAAACAAACAAAACAATAAACTCCCTCCCAAAACTCATCCACAAATGAATAAAAAAAAGATAAATTAAAAAGCTCATAAAACAAAAGAAATAAAACAGTCTAGGGAAAGTTTTATAGGACTATTACTACACATGCTTCAAGGCCTTAAAGGGAACAAGGCCTGGCTGATGTGCATGGAGCAGCTATAGAAAACATGCCCACTTGTGCTTTATTGTGTAATTAAATGCTGCATAAATTATTGATGTAGCATGAAGGCACTCGAGAGAATATAACACCCCCCACAGTATTATAGGAAACCATCAGTTCAAACCAGCTGTCTCCCTCTAAAGATTAGCTGAAGTTGTCACCTCTTAAAAGGAAGCTAAATGATGTATGAATGAGCGAGGGAGCAGACAGCCAAAAGCAATACAATTAGTATTTTGCTGCTGTGTTTTGTAACGCATAAAATTGCCATGGATAGTGCTGCTTGGGGGGGGGAAGTTGATTTTTGGGACTCGGTCTCAGTGAGACGACATTTCGCAATGGAAAATGGTTATTTTTCTGCTTCAGATTCTACAAACTAATAAAGATCAATGGGATCCATCTATTTACATCCTTAACAAGTCTCATCAAGTCAGTTTAGATGAGTGTAAAATCGTTATGCTAATTCAGGGTTTTATAGTGGATTAAGAACCATGGAGTGCTGATGATTGATTGGTCCAAGGTGCCTGAGGCATTCAGAAATGATCTGTTCAAGAAAAATCTTAGAATCATAGAATCAATAAGGTTGGGAAAAGACCTCAGAGTCCCACCTATTACATAACACCTCATGACTCACTAAACCATGGCTTCAAGTGGCACATCCAATCCGTTTTTGAACAGCTCCAGGGATGGTGACTCCACCACCTCCCTGGGCAGCACATCCCAATGGACAATCACTCTCTCAGTGAAGAACTTTCTCCTCACCTCCAGCCTAAACTTCCCCTGGCACAGCTTGAGACTGTGTCCTCTTGTTCTGGTGATGATTACCTGGGACAAGAGACCAACCCCCACCTGGCTACAAACTCCTTTCAGGTAGTTGGCTGTTGGCCATTGGAATGGGTTGCCCAGGGAGGTGGTGGAGTCACCATCACTGGAGATTTTTAGGAGGAGACTTGATGGGGTGCTTGATGCTATAGTTTAGTTGATTAGAATAGTGTTGGATGATAGGTTGGACTCCATGATCTCAAAGGTCTCTTCCAACCTGGTTAATCCTATTCTGTTCTATTCTACTCCTATTCTACTCTACTCTACTCTACTCTACTCTACTCTACTCTACTCTACTCTACTCTACTCTACTCTACTCTACTCTACTCTACTTTTATTCTATTCTATTCTATTCTATTCTATTCTATTCTATTCTATTCTATTCTATTCTATTCTATTCTATTCTATTCTGTCATCATAAAGGATTTACTAATGCATAACTTGCTGCCCTCCATAGGGTACAACCAGAATTGTCCATTTGTTATCCCTGAACCCTGCCATTTAATAGTCAAGTGATTCAGATCACAATATGGGGTTTTTAGCCTTAACTTTGCTATATGAAAACTAAAATCCTTTCACAAGGGAACAAAAAATGAAACATTTCTTTTTAGATTACTCTTAGCCAAAATGCTCTTCTGATGACTAAATAAATCAATAAAGTCAATGTTCTGAAGCACTGACTTCTGAATCAGTTCCAGACAATTGAGTGCATTTCTCTGTAGCACATTTCCTTGTGGGAGCTCTGCAACCAGGGACCAGTTTTGTTAGCTTCTGAGTATAGGTGTCTGGAGACTCACAGAAAATGTGTTGACTTCTGTCTCACTAGTGAAGAGATTTATCAAGGGCACTGGGCATATTTTGATAGTAGCCTAGGGAACATGCTCAGTGGAGGCAACAAATACAGATGAACAGCTTACAGAAGGCAATAGATGAAATAAACAGCTATTAAAATCAAAAAGTCTTGTAACAGTGATTTATGTGTGTCCTGTGAAACAAGCAGCATGTGTCAATATTTTGAATTAAAAAATGTCTTCTTTTGTTGATGTGCATCAAAATAAAAAGTTTTTAAAAACTCCAACAGCAACAGAAAAGCAACACCAAATAAACAGTAAAAATACCCCCACTGACTTGTGCTTCATGAAGCCAAACGTGGACATGATAGAATTTCTCTGAACTCTTCAGATCTTTCTTCTTTTACTTCTCTCTGACACATACTGACCTTACACATTACAGGGGATAGATTAGGATAGGATAGGATAGGATAGGATAGGATAGGATAGGATAGGATAGGATAGGATAGGATAGAATAGATTTAACCAGGTTGGAAGTGATCTCTGAGATCACAGAATCATAGAATCAGTCAGGGTTGGAAGGGACCACAAGGATCATCTAGTTCCAACCCCCCTGCCATGGGCAGGGACACCCCACACTAGATCAGGCTGGCCAGAGCCTCATCCAGCCTGGGCTTAAACACCTCCAGGGACGGGGCCTCAACCACCTCCCTGGACAACCCATTCCAGGGCTTCACCACTCTCATGGGGAAGAACTTCCTCCTCATGTCCAGTCTGAATCTCCCCACCTCCAGCAGATCATCAAGTCCAACCTATCATCCAACACCATCCAATCAACTAAACCATGGCACCAATTGCCTCATCCAGTCTTTCTAAACACCTCCAGTAATGGTGACTCCACCACCTCCCTGGGCAGCACATTCCAATGGCCAATCACTCTTTCTACGAAGAACTTCTTCTTAACATCCAGCCTAAACCTCCCCTGGTGCAGCTTGAGACTGTGTCCTCTTGTTCTGGTGCTGGCTGCCTGGGAGAAGAGACCTACCCCCACCTGGCTACAACCTCCCTTCAGGTAGGTGTAGACAGCAGATACTTGGCGTTCAGCAGTGAAATCATTGGGGATCTACCCTGGACTAACAAGCATCTCTGGATAGTTACTGTGCTTGCTGTGGCCATCTGTCAGTGATACTCAAAATATTCTTTCTGTTCAGACTTTTATTTAAACCCCATGCTTTTCTGAAAAGAAAGGCTCATCTTCTGCCTTTGTTCGAGATGACCGATGACTGCACCTATACAAAATGGTTGGCTTCTATTAAATATTGTCAAGTTGCTGACATGATGTTAAGTTTGAAATGGTAATGGTTAACTCAGTGGGCTATATTCCATTTTCCATCACTGCAGGTTGAGACAGACACTTTTTGGGTGAGGGGCAACAAAATCTTTGCCACCATGTTAGTCAGCTTTTGGTTTGTTTGGTTTGGTTTCGAGTTTCTGATAAAGTGCCAGCTCGGATCTTGAAATGAGCTCCCTTGGAATCAACTATGGCTGGGCTCATTGCCTTTCCTGAGGAAACCAAGACAGAAAAATGCAGGAATTTTTCTTCCTTTGGAGCTTCTGTCATGGGACACTTGAATGAACTGGTGGACAGTTTTGTCAGGGATTCTTACAGTATGCTGTGCTTGTGAATAAAGGCAGTAAAATCCAGTTCCCTGTAATGAGGCTTCGAGCACAAGCCCTACGAGGAGAGGCTGAGGGAGCTGGGATTGTTTAGCCTGGAGAAGAGGCTCAGGGGAGACCTTCTTGCTGTCTACAACTACCTGAAGGGAGGTTGGAGGCAGGTGGGGGTTGGTCTCTTCTCCCAGGCAACCAGCACCAGAACAAGAGGACACAGTCTCAAACTGCACCAGGGGAAGTTTCAGCTGGAGGTGAGGAGAAAGTTCTTCACTGAGAGAGTTGTTCGCCATTGGAATGTGCTGCCCAGGGAGGTGGTGGAGTCCCCATCCCTGGAGGTGTTCAAGAAGGGATTGGACGTGGCACTTGGTGCCATGGTTTAGTCCTGAGGTCTGTGGTGACAGGTTGGACTCGATGATTTTTGAGGTCTCTTCCAACCTTGGTGATTCTGTGATTCTGTGATCATTAGGAAATCACTGACAGAAGCAACTGTTTGTAAGGTTATCAGATTCTAAAGCTGCCACTTGCTCTCTTTTATTTTGATCACAAAAACTGTATTTGAGTCAATTGTTTGCTCTCAAAGGCAAATAATTTTAAGAACTTAGTTTTACAGGCAGACAGAAAAAAAATTAGACTGGAAAGTTAAGCAGAAGTAGCAGCATTTGTTTACTGCAATTCTAAGCCCACCCCCACCCCCTTTACACACAGACACAGGGATTTGTTTCCAATCTGTGATGTGGGAGAAAAAGAGAATAATTCATGTTCCTCAGGTGGGTTGCAACATGAGCACTGCAGATTGGCAGATGTTGAAGCCTATGGTTAAGAGGGAATGAGTGATTAATTCAGTGGTGTTTCTCTTTACTCAGAATACTCCATATCCCCCAGGACTGTAGCAGTGCTGAGCAGCCTGAGGGTTTTGTGAATCGCTTGCTCATTCAGCTGGAGCACAAAGAAGATAAGCAGAGATGAAACAGAGATAATTGTGGCTTTTCCACATGTGTGCCTTGAGGAAAATGACTTATTCACAGATGGCTGATGGCAACATTTTCAAGGGTTGTAGGGATGGAGGGACACCAGGGTCATGGAAGCATGAGACAAGAGGTGGCAACTAACATCAGTACCAGAACAAGAGGACACAGTCTCAGGCTGTGCCAGGGGAGGTTTAGGCTAGATGCTAGGAAGAAGTTCTTCATATAAAGAGAGATTGGCAATTGGAATGTGCTGTCCAGGGAGGTGATGGAGTCACCATAACTGGAGGTGTTTAAGAAGAGCCTGGATGAGGCACTTAGTGCCATGGTTTAGTTGATTAGATGGTGTTGGGTGATTGGTTGGACTTGATCTCAAAGGTCTTTTCCGACCTGGTTAATTCTATTCTATTCTATTCTATATCAGCTGGAGTTTCATTTTGTGAGTGTGGGGCTGAAAGCAAGCAGAGCTTTAGCTGCTGGAGTCTCAAGCTGTGCCAGGGGAAGCTTGGGCTCAAGATGAGGAGAAAGTTCTTCACAGGGAGTGTTGTTAGTCTTTGGAATGTGCTGCCCAGGGAGGTGGTGGAGTCACCATCCCAGGAGGTGTTTAAGAGGAGATTGGATGTGGCACTTGAAGCCATGGTTTAGTAGTCCTGAGGTCTTGGGTGACAGGTTGGACTTGATGGTCTCTGAGGTCTTTTCCAACCTTATTGATTCTATAATTCTACAATTTGGGAAGCTGCAGGCAGCAAGCCTGACTCTGGCAAGCATGACTAGGATGAACTTTCAGCAACCTCCATATAGGCTTTGACCTACCAAAGTCAGAATTAATGATCTGTTCCTGATTATGGACAGATAAGGAATTATACAGCATGCAGTTCATGCATGAAGTGGATGAAATGAGTGGTCTTTTCCTTAGGTGAGTTAACAGTAAATATTTTGGCAGTATTTAAAATAGTTCTTACTCTTGTGGGAAGAAGTAATAACATCATTCTATGCCTTGAATAGCAAAAAGCATTCCTTGGAGATGATAAACTCCACTTTAGGGCTGTTTCCTGCAGCCCTCTGTGCACAATTTCCCCTGACCTCATAGCTTGTGAAAGAAGGTCCCTGTTAATTGAATCACTAACAGTTTGATAATGGAGCTCTCTGTCACGAGTGAGTGTTGGTTCAGTATTTGACAATGTGGCATTAATTCCCACCACCATATTACTGGGAAAAATAGTGACAGAAAATTGCCTTTCCCCTGCATGGTTTCGTTGTTTAGGTGGGTTGGATTGGTTGATGGGTTGGACGCGATGATCTTGAAGGTCTCTTTCAACCTGGTGTATTGTATTGTATTGTATTGTATTGTATTGTATTGTATTGTATTTTGCCTTCCCATATGCTGGGTGGTGCTGAGATTTTTTTCCCCTTGCATTTGAGCTAGGATGCTAATTTGATTGTTCTCATATTCACCTTTTATTTGGGATTTTGGTAAAAATAGCATCAGCTTGGCATCATCATTGACTTCATGCAGTGCCTGAGCTGAGCTGGTCTGGCTTAAAAGTTAATGCTGGGGGGGGAAACTTCAACCCACCACACTTTGTGATCTCATTAATAAAATGTAATCCATTCAACACAGTGAAAGTTCTGCACAAGGAAATGAGCCAAGTATTTCTCATTGTGGATCAGTGAAGGAGGAACTGTTTTCAATATATATTATGAACATTTTTTTGTTTGGGTTTGGGTTTTTTTTTTTTGTGGCATTTTCACCTTCAAGTTACTTACCTCACAGGACTTGAATCTTTGTCACTTTTCAAATATAGCTGTTTGGAATGGAAACTTTTGGAAGAAGGTGGATTTTTCCTTTTCTGCTATCTACACAAGGTAGTGCAGTGTGGAAAATGTGCCGTGGCCAGTGCAACTCAGAACAAGAGGACACAGTCTCAAGCTGCGCCAGGGGAAGCTTAGGCTGGGGGTGAGGAGAAAGTTCTTCACAGAGAGAGTTGTTGGCCCTTGGAATGTGCTGCCCAGGGGAGGTGGTGGAGTCCCCATCCCTGGAGGTGTTCAAGAGGGGATTGGTCGTGGCACTTGGTGCCATGGTTTAGTTAGCCCTGAGGTGCTGGGTGACAGGTTGGACTTGATGATCTTTGAGGTCTTTTCCAACCTTATTGATTCTATGATTCTATGATTCTAACTCCAGTTTCTGATCAAGACTCTTACTGTTGTAGCCGAGATACTGAGCCAGTCTGTATCAGAACCCCACTAACTGCCCCTGCAGATGATCACATCCAGAACTGAGGGTGTAACATAGAGTGTCAAGGAGGGTATTGTTGTTTGTTTGGTTGGTTTTTTTCCATGTAATTAGTGTTTTACAGCTTTTTCTTATGAAGAAAATACCCCAACTACAGAAACAAACTCACAAAAAAGTGCAAGAACAAGGATAATTTCAGAATTTAGGTCATTTTGCAATCACATCTATCTAGTATATACACATGTACTAACAGAAGAGGAGGAAAGGCAGAAGCACTTAATGCTGCCTTTGTCTCAGTTTTCAATAGCAGGATAGGTTGTCTTCCAGACAGCTGGCCTCCTGAGCTGGCAGATGGAGTCAGGGACTAGTACAGTTCCCCTGTAATTGAGGCCCAGAGAGTGGTGGTGAAAGGAGCCACATCCAGCTGGCAGCCAGGCACTAGTGGTGTCCCCCAGGAATCAGTGCCGGGCCCCATCCTGTTCAGTATCTTTACTGATGATCTGGATGAGGGGATTGAGTCCATCATCAGTAAATTTGCAGGTGACACCAAGCTGGAAGCAGGTGTTGATCTGTTAGAGGGTAGGAGAGCTCTGCAGAGGGACCCTGACAGTCTGGACAGATTGGCAGAGACCCATGGCATGAGATTTAACAATCCCAAGACCATTGAGTCCAACCTATCACCCAACACCAATCAACTAAACCATGGCATTAAGTGCCTCATCTAGTCTCTCCTTAAACACTTCCAGGGATGGTGATTCCACCACCTCCCCGGGCAGCCCATTCCAATGGCCAATCACTCTTTCTGTGAAGAATTTCTTCTTAACATCCAGCCTAAACTTCCCCTGGTGCAGCTTGACACTGTGTCCTCTTGTTCTGGTGCTGGTTGCGTGGGAGAGGAGACCAACCCCCACCTGGCTACAACCTCCCTTCAGGTAGTTGTAGAGAGCAATAAGGTCTCCCCTGAGCCTCCTCTCTCCAGGCTAAGTAACCCCAGCTCCCTCAGCCTCTCCTCACAGGGCTGTGCTCCAAACCCCTCCCCAGCCTCGTTGCCCTTCTCTGGACACATTCCAGCAACTCAACATCTTCAGTAAGAGAGGGGGGAAAATTCCAAACTAAATAAAACTAAAGCTATCCATTTTGAAAAGAACAATATAAATAAACAATGTCAAAAGCCATTTCAGGGTTTCCCAGTGACAAACTTCAAAATGAAAACAGTGGGTGACAGGTTGAACTTGATGGTCTTGGAGGTCTCTTCCAACCTGGTTAATTCTATATTCTGTGGATACTAGGACAGGTAAATTTGTTTAACTGGAACCACATGTATCACTCCTGTGGTGGTTTTAGGCTATGCCTTTACAGTTCAGTTCCTGATTGCGTTCAGAAAAGTAGAAAAATATCAATCAATCACTATTGGGTATAGAAAAGGAAAACAATAGGTTATTCTGAACAAATTAATTGGGTCAATATCTAGAATGAGAGGAGCTGTACCATAGCAATTCTTCCCTTCTCTCTTCTCTTCTGATCTCAGCTGGTTTTGTTTTGCTTGGGAGAGATAATCTGCTTGTTGGCTGGTCTTGGCTAAGTCTAACCCATTGCTTCTCTCTCCACTCCTCTGTCTCTCTTGGAACAGGGGGGTAGGGGCAGTGGAACAGCTCCCCTGGTGTCTTGACTTGGGGGGCGTGGGGGTGTTGTGCTGTTTATTGATTGTAAATGTCTGCAAATATTGTAACTCTTGTATAGTTTGTACATATTCATTGCATTCCACTCTAGAGTGTAGATTTTGCTTGAAAATCCAGCTCCATTTGCTTCTCACTGAGATGGCCTGGCAAAGTTACTGTTGGGGGGGGGGAGGAACTTCAACCCACCACAACTCCATTGCAGCCTTAACAAAATGAAAAAAGAATGTTTTCTAATAGTAAATATTAACTGAGGCTTACATACATAGCACCTGTGACATGGGAAACATGTTACTGCTTAACATTTCCTATCACATTTAATTTGTGTTTGATTAGCAGATAGCTTGGGTAGAACGAATTTATCAGCATGCTGTTCCCTCTGTCATATAGCAAATAATGTTCAGCAATAATGGTGTTCTCCCAGATTAAATTCCTGCATTGCCATTCATGCTAAGTAACCATAAAATGTGAAGGGTTTGCATTAGGCAGGGTGCAGATATTTCTTCATGTTAGCAAATATATTCCGTGCTCTGCGCCAGTCCCTCGGGGATTTTTTCCCCCGATGTCGAAGGATGTTGACTTGCTGGAACGTGTCCAGAGAAGGGCAGTGAAGTTGGTGAGGGGTTTGGAACACAGCCCTGTGAGGAGGGGCTGAGGGAGCTGGGGTTGCTTAGCCTGCAGAAGAGGAGGCTCAGGGGTGACCTTATTGCTCTCTACAACTACCTGAAGGGTGATTGTGGCCAGGTGGAGGTTGGTCTCTTTTCCCAGGCAGGCAACACCAGAACAAGAGGACACAGTCTGAGGCTGCACCAGGGCAGGTTTAGACTGGATGTTAGGAGGAAGTTCTATACAGAGAGAGTGATTGCCCATTGGAAAGGTCTGCCCAGGGAGGTGGTGGAGTCACCATCATTGGAGGTGTTCAGGAGGAGACTTGATGGGGTACTGGGTGCCATGATCTAGTTGTTTGGGTGGGTTGGATTGGTTGATAGGTTGGACACGATGATCTTGAAGGTCTCTTCCAACCTGGATTTATTGTATTGTATTGTATTGTATTGTATTGATCTAACAGCTTGTGTGGAAAGAAAGGTAGAGCACTGAATTCAGAAGAACCAGAGGTTCTGCTTCTAAATGCAAGACCTAAATGACTTCCCCTCCCCATGCACAAAAGAGGAGCAAAGATTTGTTCTGCAAGATACTTTCAGAGCCATGGAGCAACACTTGATAGGCAGGTTGTGGCAAAAGCCTTTTCAAGCAAAATGCTCCTGAACTGCAGGAGGAGTTCTGGCTCCACAGGGGCAGAGGCACATCCACTCTAAAACTACATCACTTTAATGACATTAAAAAAGTACTAGGGCAAGATAGGATGTGATGTGTGCAGTAAGGTGGGCACAGATCCTCATTCTCTGCGTGCTAAGACAAAAGACAAAAACATATATCTGCTTTTCAGTGGCTTCATTCATGGTACAAAGAGTGGAGCGACTGGATGACATCTCCTTAATGCATCAACCTGATTAAACCAACCAACCAACCAACCCAGCCCCTCCCCACCCCAATGTTTTTGTCACTGGCTGCCACCAACACATCAATCTTTTGGGTGTGAATGGCATACCATTCAGTCAGCCACCATGGACACCATGTTAGCACCATGCACCCAGTTAGCAATTGTACTTCACAGTACAATACAATACATTACAATACAATACACCAGGTTGGAAGAGACCTTCAAGATCATCGCGTCCCACCCATCAACCAATCCAACCCACCTAAATACAATACAGTACAATACAACCCAACTAAACAACTAAACAACTAAACCGTGGCACCAAGCACCCCATCAAGCCTCTTCTTGAACACCTCCAATGAAGGTGACTCCACCACCTCCACGGGCAGCCGATTCCAATGGGCAATCACTCTCTCTGTATAGAACTTCTTCCTAACATCCAGTCTAAACCTGCCCTGGCACAGCCTGAGACTGTGTCCTCTTGTTCTGGTACTGGCTGCCTGGGAGAAGAGACCAACCTCTGCCTGCCTACAATCTCCCTTCAGGTAGTTGTAGAGAGCAATAAGGTCACCCCTCAGTCTCCTGCTCTCCAGGCTAAGCAACCCCAGCTCCCTCAGCCTCTCCTCATAGGGCTTGTCTTCCAAACCCCTCACCAACTTTGTTGCCCTTCTCTGGACACGCTCCAGCAAGTCAACCTCCTTCCTAAACTGAGGGGCCCAGAACTGGACACAGGACTCAAGGTGTGGCCTAACCAGTGCAGTGTACAGGGGCAGAATGACCTCCCTGCTCCTGCTGGCCACACTCTTCCTGATGCAGGCCAGGATGCCATTGGCCCTCTTGGCTGCCTGGGCACACTGCAGGCTCATGTTCAGCCTACAATCAACCAGCACCCCCAGGTCCCTCTCTGCCTGGCCGCTCTCCAACCACTCTGACCCCAGCCTGTAGCACTGCATGGGGTTGCTGTGGCCAATGTGCAGAACCCGGCACAGTCATGACAGTGGTGCTACGCCCTGGCTATAGTCTCATTGTGGTGGCTTGAAGTTTTCCCCAGCATTAACTTTAGCCAGACTAACTCAGTTAGAAGCAAATGGAGCTGTATTTACAAGCAAAATCTACACTCTACAATGGAATGCAATGAATGTGTGCAAAAGGAGTTACAATATTATACAGGTATTTACAATTAGCAAACAACATGGAAACCCCCCCCGGTCCAAAAGACCAGGGAAGCTGCTCCACTGCCTCCCCCCAAACCTCCCAAACCCACTTGTATCAAGTGAGGAAGAGAAGCAGGGAGAAAGCAGTGTTAGTCTTATCTCAAGGTCAGCTAGAAGAGTATCTTCTCCCAGGCAAAGCAGAACAGCCAAGACTGGAGGAGAAGAGAAAAGGAATGAAAAGTGAAGAATTGTTATGGTACAGCTCCTTTTACCCCAGACATTTATCCAATGAATTTGTTGAGAATAATCATTTGTTTTCCTTTTTACACCCAATAGTGATTTATTTACATGTTTCTATTTTTCTGCCTGAAATCTGCAGCTAAATTGTAAGGGCATAGCCTAAAACTACCACACATAAACAGAGGGCTTGTTGAAATGGAATGGTCTAAAAACAGCAGCAGATTTCTATCTGCTGTGTGCTCAGGGTAGGGTTTGCTGATGGAGACACGCTGGAGGGAAGGGATGCCATCCAGAGGGACCTGGACAGGCTGGAGAGGTGGGCACAGGCCAACCTCATGAGCTTCAACAAGACCAAGTGCAGGGTCCTGCATCCGGGTCGAGGCAATCCCAGGCACAAATCCAGGCTGGGCAGTGACTGGCTGGAGAGCAGCCCTGAGGAGAGAGACTTGGGGGTGCTGGGGGAGGAGAAGCTCACCAGGAGCTCTCAGTGTGCACTTGCAGCCCAGAAAGCCAATCAGAGCCTGGGCTGCATCAAGAGAAGTGTGGCCAGCAGGTCAAGGGAGGGGATTCTCCCCCTCTACTCAGCCCTGGTGAGACCCCACCTGGAGTACTGCCTCCAGTTCTGGAGCCCCTATTCCAAGAGGGAATTTCCCCTTAGACAACCAGAATGTAACCAGGAGTACAGAACAGGAGGACACAGTCTCAAGATGCAGCAGGGGAGGTTTAGGTTGGATATTAGGATAAAGTCCTTCACAGAAAGAGAGATTGGCCTTTGGAATGTGCTGCCCAGGGAGGTGGTGGAGTCACCATCACTGGAGGTGTTTAGGAAGAGACTGGATGGGGCACTTGGTGCCATGGTTCAGTTGATTAGATGGTGTTGGGTTATAGGTTGGACTCAATGATCTCGGAGGTCTTTTCCAACCTAGTTAATTCTACTCTGTTCTATTCTATTCTATCTCCAAACTACAATAAAGGGGTGCTTTACCCTGAAGTTACCAACTAGAGGAGTCTGACCTGAATAACTAAGAGCTAATAAGAGATCTTCACATGCTAATTAGAGCTATCTCTTTCCCTGAACAGAGTATAAATTATTGAATGCTCAGTTTTGCTGACCTTATCCACAAAGAAAGCCTTTGGTAATAGGCTGTAATAAACCTATTAAGTCTCTTCTCAAGATGATCTACAGCATGATTTTGAAGCCATTAATTTAGCTGTCGTGTCTCTTGAATCAGAATATAAATCTAGACAGGAAAAATGGAGTAGGGATTGGCTGGTGGAAGCAAACTGGAGAAATTACAGCTTGAAGTTGAGACAGTAGGAAAGTTCTTGCAGGATCAGAGGAGAGGATGACTCTGGCATGAAGCTTCTGCAAAAGAAGTTGGTAAGAGTGTAAGGAAAGACCCTAGGGAAAAAAGGGATATGTCTGTGGCAAAGTAAGGTAAGGTAAGGTAAGGTAAGGTAAGGTAAGGTAAGGTAAGGTAAGGTATGGTAAGGTAAGGCAAGGTAAGGTAAGGGTAAGGTAAGGTAAGGTAAGGTAAGGGGTAAGGTAAGGTAAGGTAAGATAAGGTAAGGTAAGGTAAGGGGTAAGGTAAGGTAAGGTAAGGTAAGGGGTAAGGTAAGGTAAGGTAAGATAAGGTAAGGTAAGGTAAGGGGTAAGGTAAGGTAAGGTAAGGTATGGGGTAAGGTAAGGTAAGATAAGGTAAGGTAAGGTAAGGGGTAAGGTAAGGTAAGGTAAGGTAAGGGTAAGGTAAGGTAAGGTAAGGTAAGGTAAGATAAGGTAAGGTAAGGTAAGGGGTAAGGTAAGGTAAGGTAAGGTAAGGGTAAGGTAAGGTAAGGTAAGATAAGGTAAGGTAAGGTAAGATAAGGTAAGGTAAGGTAAGGTAAGGTAAGGGGTAAGGTAAGGTAAGGTAAGATAAGGTAAGGTAAGGTAAGGGGTAAGGTAAGGTAAGGTAAGGTAAGGTAAGGTAAGGGGTAAGGTAAGGTAAGGTAAGGTAAGGTAAGGTAAGGTAAGGGGTAAGGTAAGGTAAGGTAAGATAAGGTAAGGTAAGGTAAGGGTAAGGTAAGGTAAGGTAAGGTAAGGTAAGGTAAGGTAAGGGGTAAGGTAAGGTAAGGTAAGGTAAGATAAGGTAAGGTAAGGTAAGGGGTAAGGTAAGGTAAGGGGTAAGGTAAGGTAAGGTAAGGTAAGATAAGGTAAGGTAAGGTAAGGTAAGGTAAGGTAAGGTAAGGGGTAAGGTAAGGTAAGGTAAGATAAGGTAAGGTAAGGTAAGGGGTAAGGTAAGGTAAGGTAAGGTAAGGTAAGGGGTAAGGTAAGGTAAGGTAAGGTAAGATAAGGTAAGGTAAGGTAAGGGGTAAGGTAAGGTAAGGGGTAAGGTAAGGTAAGGTAAGGTAAGATAAGGTAAGGTAAGGTAAGGGGTAAGGTAAGGTAAGGGGTAAGGTAAGGTAAGGTAAGGGGTAAGGTAAGGTAAGGTAAATATGCATCAGAGAGTCTGAGTGTGGCAGATGGGGTACCCTGCAGCTGCATGGACCAATGCAACCAAGCATGTCACCAAGAGGAGAGAAGGCTGTGTGGAGCTGAAATTGGGTGATCAGCAGCAGCAGCATAACTGCTACCAGGGAGCAGCAACTTCTGTTGCTTCTGTTTCATTGTCCATTTGTCTCCTCCCTTCTATTTTTAGTTTTAGGGCACTGCTCTTTTTCCATACCAGGGTCAACAGGCAGCGCAGAATCCCAAATTAATGTGGGACAACAAGTGTACCACAGAGCAGGAGTTAGAGAATCCAAAATGTTCATCTAGGCTATTGCTTCTGCTAAAGCAGGTTCACCTAGAGCACAAGGACACAAAGCTAAGTAATCAAGACCCTGGCATATCCTTGGGCAGTGGTTGCCCATGTTGAGCAAGGGAGCTGCTCTCTTTATTTATTATCCTCCCTTTTACAGGTGCAGATCCAGACAGAGATAATACCAAACAATGGAGAGCTCCTGTCTGCAGCCACACAGACAGAGATTCCTTACCTTCTGTAAGAACACTGACAATAAGGTAAGGAACCAAGACCTGGCAGAACCTTGGGCAGATGTTGCCATGTGCAGCCCTCTTCAGTCCAGAATAAACCAAGAGCTCAGGATAAGTCACAGAATCACAGAATCACCAAGGTTGGAAGAGACCTCAAAGATCATCAAATCCAACCTGTCACCACAGACCTCATGACTAAACCATGGCACCAAGTGCCACGTCCAATCCCCACTTGAACACCTCCAGGGATGGGGACTCCACCACTCCCTGGGCAGCACATTCCAATGGCGAATCACTCTCTCTGTGATGAACTTTCTCCTCACCTCCAGCTGAAACTTCCCCTGGCACAGCTTGAGACTGTGTCCTCTTGTTCTGGTGCTGGTTGCCTGGGAGAAGAGACCAACCCCCACCTGTCTACAGCCTCCCTTCAGGTAGTTGTAGAGAGCAAGAAGGTCTCTCCTGAGCCTCCTCTTCTCCAGGCTGAGCAACCCCAGCTCCCTCAGCCTCCCTTGTAGGACTTGTGCTCCAAACCCCTCCCCAGCTTTGTTGCCCTTCTCTGGACAAGAAGAGAACAAAAACCTATCCTGAAAGGAATGGACAGTTTGAGCCTGCACACTTCACATTCTTTCCTGATTGTGAGGTGGATGTTTTAAAAGAATTATCTGACAGGTATTTCAGACATCCTGCCTCTTAATTTGAATAACCTGTTGCAAACTATCTCATAACTTGTCTTGTTAGATTTCATACAGCTTTCAGCTTTCCCCTCTGGGCATATACATCAGGAAAGGTAGTGTTGTCTATGTGTAAATTCAGCTAAAATTGAGATTGTAGGATAGGCTGTAGAATTATGCTATGGATAAGGATATGATGAGGACACAGATTAGAGGACACAGTCTCAAGCTGCACCAGGGGAAGGATAGGCTGGAGGTGAGGAGAAAGTTCTTCACTGAGAGAGTTGTTAGCCATTGGAGTGTGCTGCCCGGGGGAGGTGGTGGAGTCCCCATCCCTGGAGGTGTTCAAGTGGGGATTGGACGTGGCACTTGGTGCCATGGTTTAGTCATGAGGTCTGTGGTGACAGGTTGGACTTGATGATCTTTGAGGTCTCTTCCAGCCTTGGTGATTCTGTGATTCTGTGACTTATCCTGAGCTGTTGGTTTATTCTGGACTGAAGAGGGCTGCACATGGGAACATCTGCCCAAGGTTCTGCCAGGTCTTGGTTCCTTAGCTTATTGTCAGTGTTCTTATAGAAGGTAAGGAATCTCTGCCTGTGTGGCTGCAGACAGGAGCTCTCCATTGTTTGGTATTATCTCTGTCTGGATCTGCAACTGTAAAAGGGAGGATAATAAATAAAGAGAGCAGCCCCCTTGCTCAACATGGTGCCATGGTCTAGTCATGAGGTCTGTGGTGACAGGTTGGACTCGATGATCCTTGAGGTCTCTTCCAACCTTGGTGATTCTGTGAAAAAGCCCTTGAAGGATTAGCTCTGGGTTTCTGCACTGTAGTGTTTACTCCCCATGCTACCTTAAGCATTGAGATATGAAAAGAGAGGGAATGATCATTTTTAAGAGAGGCTGCACTGAAAATAAAAGTCTTATTTGGATCACAATTCTGCTCTAGATATAAACAGCATTAAAACTCCTTGTTTTGGGAGATGTGGCTATTTTTATAGTTACAATAATCAGGAAAAGGAGCATTGGAAAAAAATGCATATGTACAGCAAGGAGGAGTAAATAAGAGTAGAAAAAATAGCTGCTGCTGCTGTACTGCTGTCAGGCCACAGCTGTAGGAATTTCATAGGTAGCTATTATTGCATTTACATTCTGGTGGAGCAAGATAGTTTTGAAATGCTAATAATGCTGAGATAGTAAAACTGAGTTGGGTTACAGGATTAATAAAGCCAGTAGTAATCTTCCCTTTGCTCTCATACATTTGCAAAGTTTATCTACCCTCCCAGAATAAACCCCTGGAAATAACACTCTGTTTGACATCAGCTCATTTTCAGTGCAGCCACCACTCCAGAAAGTGTAGTTGAAGGAGCAGAGGGTAAGGAAGAGATAGGGAGTATGTAGGACATGAGAAATTTCATCCTCAAATCAACAGTAGTCCAGATCTAATTACTACAGGGGGGTGGGGGTAAAAAAAAGAAGGACAATATGAAAGAGCATTTCAATGCAGAAAAAACTTCAACAATAATGCAATGATGGTAGGAAGATAGTTAATATCATTACTCTCACCCTACTTAATTTCTAGACCTTTCCTGTCTCCCCCCTTCCCCTGCTCATAAGGTCAATGGTTTCTCTTTGGTACAATGAAGATGTCTTCTTAGTGGCAATGGCAATGGACAGGTTGGACTTGATGATCTTTGAGGTCTCTTCCAACCTTGGTGATACTGTGATACGGTGATACTACATTAAAGGATTGCCAGGCAGAAAGGGACCTGGGGGTACTGGTTGACAGCAGGCTGAACATGAGCCAGCAGTGTGCCCAGGTGGACAAGAAGGCCAATGGCATCCTGGCCTGCATCAGGAATAGTGTGGCCAGCAGGAGCAGGGAGGTCATTGTGCCCCTGTACTCAGCACTGGTTAGGCCACACCTTGAGTCCTGTGTCCAGTTCTGGGCTCCTCAGTTTAAAGATGTTGAGATGCTGGAAGGTGTCCAGAGAAGGGCAACAAGGCTGGGGAGGGGTCTCGAGCACAAGCCCTATGAGGAGAGGCTGAGGGAGCTGGGGTTGCTTAGCCTGGAGAAGAGGAGGCTCAGGAGAGACCTTTTTGCTGTCTACAACTACCTGAAGGGAGGCTGTAGCCAGGTGGGGGTTGGTCTCTTCTCCCAGGCAACCAGCACCAGAACAAGAGGACGCAGTCTCAAGCTGCGCCAGGGGAAGTTTAGACTCATGGTGAGGAGAAAGTTCCTCCCAGAAAGAGTCGTTGGCCATTGGAATGTGCTGCCCAGGGAGCTGGTGGAGTCACTGTCCCTGGAGGTGTTCAAGAGGGGATTGGACGTGGCACCTGAAGCCATGGTTTAGTTAGTCCTGAGGTGTTGGGTGATAGGTTGGACTTGGTGATCTCTGAGGTCTTTTCCAGACTTATTGATTCTATGGTAATAACCTGCCCATTCTCTGCAGTCCATTACTCTCATGCAACATCCAGTCACTAAATTAGGGATGTTTGCAGGCACATCCTGCCCACACTTTTAGTATCCACTTATGAGCCTGTTATGAATTTTCTATATAAAATACATTATTGTTAGATATCATTCCAGAGAGGATTAGATGAAAAGTGTTCAGACATAAGTTGGCTTGAAAACCTGCCTTTCTCTTTGTTCTTCAGTTCTCTCAAATTAACTGCATGCTCCAACTGCTGAGTGGTGTGCTGAAGGATCAGACACAATCTCAAGCTGTGCCAGGGGAAGTTTAGGCTAGAGGTGAGGAGGAAGTTCTTCACAGAGAGAGTCATTCGTCATTGGAATGTGCTGCCCAGGGAGGTGGTGGAGTCATTGTCCCTGGAGGTGTTCAAGAGGGGATTGGACGAGGCACTTAGTGCCATGGTTTAGTAGTCCTGAGGTCTTGGGTGACAGGTTGGACTTGATGATCTTTGAGGTCTCTTCCAACCTTATTGATTCTATGATTCTATGATTCTATGATTCTATGATCAGCTGGGTAAAATGAATCACAGAATCATAGAATGGTTAGGGTTGGAAGGGACGTCAAGGATCATCCAGTTCCAACCCTCCTGCCGTGGGCAGGGACACCTCACACTAGATCAGGTTGCTCAGAGCCACATCCAGCCTGGGCTTAAAAACCTTCAGGGATGAGGCTTCTACCAGCTCCCTGGGCAACCAGTTCCAGTGTCCCACCACCCTCATGGGTGAATTCAAAACAATCCTATATAAAACAAGAATTTATTGCTAGTAGGGTTGAAATCTTAACAGTGTAAGTGAATTCAGTAGCTTTTTCTCATGTTGTAAACTCCATAAGGAAAGACCATTTCTTCTGAAATGTCTGTAAGACACCCAGCACAGGGAGGTGCTTAAGTGGCTGGAATCTCATCCAAATTACTTGGCAGAAAAACAATAATAAATCAGATTAGACAGGTAAACCCACTGTTCCTGTCACTTTTAATTAAAGTACTTTTCAACAATTCTATTTCTATCTATTGAAGACATTCCAGGGTGTTCAGTGGTGAGTCACTCCATCTCAAACAACCACCCGAAGAAGAGGGAAGCTAAAACACAGAGGAATGTGAGCACAAAGGGTCTGAGAATATTTGGTGGGTTTTTATTGTGATAATATCTGGTGATTGTAACTTTGATTATCACAGAATAATGATAATAGAATTATTTAAGTTGGAAAAGACCATCAAGATCATTGAGTTGAGAAATGAAACTATCATAGAATAGAATCATTGAATCAATAAGGTTGGAAAAGACCTCAGACATCATCAAGTCCAACCTGTCACCCAACGCCTCATGACTAACTAAACCATGGCTTCAAGTGCCACGTCCAATCCCCTCTTGAACACCTCCAGGGATGGGGACTCCACCACCTCCCTGGGCAGCACATTCCAATGGCCAGTTACTCTTTCTGGGACGAACGTCCTCCTCACCTCCAGCCTAAACTTCCCCTGGCGCAGCTGCAGACTGTGTCCTCTTGTTCTGGAGATGATTGCCTTGGAGAAGAGACCAACACCCATCTGGCTACAACCTCCCTTCAGGTAGTTGTAGAGAGCAAAAAGGTCTCCCCTGAGCCTCCTCTTCTCCAGGCTAAACAACCCCAGCTCCCTCAGCCTCTCCTCATAGGGCTGTGCTCCAAACCCCTCCCCAGCTTTGTTGCCCTTCTCTGGACACATTCCAGCATCTCAAACATCTTTAAACTGAGGGGCCCAGAACTGCACACAGGACTCAAGGTGTGGCCTAACCAGTGCTGAGTACAGGGGCACAATGACTTCCCTGCTTCTGCTGGGCACTATTCCTGATGCAGGCCAGGATGCCATTGGCCTTCTTGTCCACCTGGGCACACTGCTGGCTCATGTCCAGCCTGCTGTCAACCAGCCCCCAGGTCCCTTTCTGCCTGGCTACTCTCCAGCCACTCTGACCCTAGCCTGTAGTGCTGCATGGGGTGGTTGTGACCCAAATGCAGCATTATGCTGTATTGAGACATCTATAGCTAAACTAATTATATCATACTATATCATATCAATAGAACTATATATTCACTGCTCTCTTTATGGTTAATAAAGAGAGAGAGATAGAGAGGATTGACTTTTTTAGGGTGCAGTGGGATGCTGCAGTGCAATCCCTGGTGTGAAAGGAAATGCACATACTCTTCAGGAAATAAGGGATTTGGTTCAAGCAACAGAAGCATTTCACTAAGCACAGTCCTAGCTCTGTTTGCACAGGTTTCAAATCTCCCAATAAGGTCATCGAAGCCCAGCTGCCGAGTCATTGTCTCAAACCACTGCACCAAGCTGACACCTGTTCTTTTGTCACATTGTAGTTGGATTTAAGTGGGAGGAAAGAGGCTTATGGAAGCCAGCCTCACCTGTCCTCATTTGCACCCACCACTCACATGTACAAGCTGCTGATCCATGAACTTGGGCTGAGCCTTGCAGCCCTTAGTATTCAAGATGCTCTAATTAGATAAGCAATTCCAGTCACAGGGATGCTGCAAGGGCTGTACAAAACGTCAGTGGCAAAGGTAGGATTAGAATTCAAAAGTCAACCTTAGCTGGCAATGTCACACTTAATCCTCTGGAAATGGCTTCTGAATTAAAGCAATATGATGAGTGAAATGTTTGAAGGGATTTAGCTAAGCAATAAGGAGCAAACATGGTCTATTTCTCTTAGCTTTTGTTTAATGATGCTGGGTGGGAGAATTACAGGGGAAAGGAGAGGAAGGATTTAGATTTGTGATAAGTTTGCTTTTTCCAGGTAAATGTGTGTGTAAGGGTGTAGTTTTAGGGCTGAATATCCAACAGCTCAGGAGTTTTCAATTCTAGTGGCTGCATGTTGAAATTCACACCTCTGTGTGCTTTCCTGGGCATTTATTGTAGGAATTAAAACACCTTTTCTGCATGTACCTCTGTTAAAGACCAAATAAAACAGTGGTAGATGGCAATAAGGTCTCTCCTGAGACTCCTCTTCTCCAGGCTAAACAATCCCAGCTCCCTCAGTCTCTCCTCATAGGGCTTGTGCTTGAGATCTCTCCCCAGCCTTGTTGCCCTTCTCTGGACATGTTCAAGTGTCTCAATATCCTTCTTAAACTGAGGGGCCCAGAACTGGACACAGGACTCAAGGTGTGGCCTAACCAGTGCTGAGTACAGGGGCAGAATGACTTCCCTGCTCCTGCTGGCCACAGTATTTCTGATGCAGGCCAGGATGCCATTGGCCTTCTTGTCCACCTGGGCACACTGCAGGCTCATGTTCAGCCAGCTGTCAACCAGCACCCCTAGGTCCCTTTCTGCTCTCCAGCCACTCTGACCCCAGCCTGTAGAGCTGCATGGGGTTGTTATGACCAAAGTGCAGCACCCAGCACTTGGACTTGTTAAATGCCATCATATTGGATCCAAGGCCCTGGCAAAGCAGTCAAAAGTTTACTTGAGGTATGACAACTGTTATTTCCATAATAATTCTCTGCAGAGGAAGCACCAGAAAAAAAGTGAGAAGTGGTTAAAAGGACAAAAAAAAAACCCAACCCCAAGACAACAAAACCAAAAAACCCCAACCCTGAGAATTTATTTTTGACATTTTGAAAACTCTGTCAGTTAAATCAATCCATCCATTTACTCCAGTCTTCTGGAGAACAGATGCTGAGATTTATTGTGCCATCACCTTCTGAAGGTGACTGGCCCTCTGATTGTGTACGAAGAGGCCAGCTTAAAAAAATGATGCAGCCTGCTCTGGGTAATTTGCATTATATGGCTGTCCCTTTGGAGATACTTTCTCTGAAGCTCAGGTACACTAATTTGAAAAATTATTTTGAAGACAAGACTGCCAGAGACAGGACACATTGTTAAATAGCCAAATCACAAGGTGTCTCAGAACACTTTCCCCCCTCCCCCCCCTCGTTGTTTCCAGCAGATTTATAAAATGGCATTTTCAAGCTGCTTGGTCTTACAGGAAAAAAATCAATCAGAAAATGAAAGAGAAAAATAAATGCCACATTTTAATACATGCAAGGTATGGAGCTGCCTGACTTTATGGATCTTCCTAACCTATGAATCTTGATTAGTTCAAGTCTTATGCAGCCTTTATGGAAAAGGTGGCTTAAAGAAAGAGACTAACTGTGCCAGGGAGACTAACTTTGCCTGATCTAGTGTAGAGTGTCCCTGCCCATGGCAGGGGGGTTGGAACTAGATGATCCTTGTGGTCCCTTCCAACCCTAACTGAAACTATGAGACTATGAAACTAAGTTTAAGCTGGAGGTGAGGAGAAAGTTCCTCCCAGAAAGAGTAATTGGCCATCGGAATGTGCTGCCCAGGGAGGTGGTGGAGTCACCATCACTGGAGGTGTTCAAGAGGAGATTGCATGTGGCACTTGAAGCCATGGTTTAGTTAGTCATGAGGTGTTGGGTAATAGGTTGGACTTGATGATCTCTGAGGTCTTTTCCAACCTTATTGATTCTATGATTCTATATAGCGCTTGGATGCATCACTGCAAGTTCCTATTTCTCCCCATAGACTGCATAACCAGGGCAGCTTAACCTGCCAACTAAGAACTAATTTGTCTGTAATATAAGCAAATTATGTACCAGATTTCCCCATCCTATATAGCCTAAATAGCAGCAACAGGGATTAAGAAAAGCAAAAGGGACAGCACAATTTGTGGACAGCTTGGGAAGGCCATAGAGGTCTTTCTTGCTCAGACAGTCCAAAACAGGGCACAAAATATCTGACAGCAATCGTTGTGGATGCATCATAGTGTGATGATCTCTGAAGTCTTTTCCAACCTTATTGATTCTATGATTCTATGAAAATTAAAATAACTGAAAGAACTGAAATATTCAGCACTTCATAAAAGAATGACCTGAAAGTGGAAGGAAGCACATTTGTGCACAGTCAGCAGGCTCCACCACACAAAATTTGCATCATTTTACTTAGATTATTTAGATGTAGACTTACTTGGGTTGAAAACATTGTCTTTTCCATTATTTTTCTGTAGTTACAGATTAGCAGGTATTATATCTCCTTCTGGAAGACAGCTCATTGACATAAAAGCACCCACCCATCTTGATAAAAGAAAACAGCTAAACATATGGAGGTCAAAAAATTAGAGCAATCAGTTTGTCAAATTCTGGCAGCGTTCAGCTAAACTTTAAATGCTAACCTTCTCCTCTCTTATGCATGCTGCTTGGGCTGTAGGGCTGTGTCCTCCTTTTAGGTAATCTTAGGGAGAACAGATAAAAGCATTGCTATCTTAACTGCTACAAAACATTTCAGTAAGAGCATTGCCAAGAGACTCTAGATATCATTACGGTTGAGTTGCTCTCTGACTGCTGCCTTCTCTGTGTGCGAGGTAATCTTGATCAGTCTTGATTTCCTGTCAAATAGTTTTGCCAGGAGTTAAAAATGAAACATTTTGGGATTTGCTATCCCAGCAAGAATCTTGAAGTAACAAATAAACACGTAAAGGACTGCAACAGGGTACTTTTTAAGCTGAAAAGCCAAAATCTTCTTTCAAAAGCAACGTTGGAATAATTACTCTGACAGAGAGCAGCAGGGTAGGATACCAGGATTCTCTTCCAAACCTGCATGTCTCCCTTTTCTACTACCGTTTTGGCAGTAACTCCACCCTCAAGAACACTTAACTGCACATTACCTCTCTTTGAGGCTGAGGCTCTCAGATTTCATTGAACTACTTCTCCTGGTGGTGAAGAACAACAATCAAATTCATACAGAATTAAGTATCAAGAAGTAAACTCTGACAGCAATTAAGTACACAGTGTCAATAATTCAGAGTTGTGATCAAAACTGCCTTTACAACAAAACATTTCCACAAATCTTAGCTGCAGTATTTCAAACACAGCTTCATTACTATGCTCATAAGTTCATAACTCCCCTTTCAGACATAATCTCTTGTGGTCTCTTCATCTCCACATCATGTTGCTTTTGTTCTTTTGCTCCACCTAGCCAACCTGTCTGCTTGTCTACCAGCCATCAAACACAAAAGATCTGTTCACAGAATCAGAGAATCAGAGAATCAATTAGTTTGGAAAAGACCTGAGAGATCATCAAGTCCAACCTGTCCCCCAACACCTCAGGACTAACTAAACCATGGCTTCAAGTGCCATGTCCAATCCCCTCTTGAACACCTCCAGGGACGGTGACTCCACCACCTCCCTGGGCTGCCCATTCCAATGGCCAACAACTCTTTCTGTGAAGAACTTTCTCCTCACCTTGAGGACTTGAGACTGTGTCCTCTTGTTCTGGTGCTGCTTTGCTCCCATTCTCTTCAAACACAGTCATTTTCCACTTCCACAGCTTGAATTTGCCTTTGGTTGAGCTATGTTGAAATTAATTGCCTTACTGGCAAAAAATTATAACTCAATTAAGAAAAGTCCCAAATGGTTTAATGCTCAAGTATTTGTTTCAAAACAGTGCTGTTGATTTTTGGTCAGTGGAAAGAATAACATGTGGCTGAAGTGACTGCACAACGAAGACAATTAACACTGAGTTAATTAATTATGTTTTGACTCACTTTTTCATTCTGAAGTTTGGAGACAGCCTGTGCCTTGCTCAAATGAGACACTGCACTTGTCAATATCCATATGTGTAATGCATTTCTAGAGGCTCTATTTAACTAATCAGTAATATTGTAAAATTGTATTGTATTTCATGGAATCATAGAACCAATAAGGTTGGAAACACCTCAGAGATCATCAAGTCCAACGTGTCATCCAACTCCTCAGGACTAACTAAACCATGGCTTCAAGTGCCATTTCCAATCCTTTTTTGAGTATTCCAGGGACAGTGACTCCACCACCTCCCTGGGCAGCACATTCCGATGGCCAATTACTCTTTCTGGGAAGAACTTTCTCCTCACTTCCAGCCTAAATTTCCCCTGGCACAGCTTGAGACTGTGTTGTCTCCTTTTGTCACAGGTTATCTGGGAGAAGAGACGAGCCACTACCTGGCTACAGCCTTCCTTCAGGTAGTTGTAGGGAGCAATGAGGTCTCCCCTGAGCCTCCTCTTCTCCAGGCTAAACAACCCCAGCTCCCTCAGCCTCTCCTCATAGGGCTTGTGCTCGAGACCCCTCCCCAGCCTTGTTGCCCTTCTCTGGACACATTCAAGTGTCTCAATATCCTTCTTAAATTGAGGGGCCCAGAACTGGACACAGGACTCAAGCTGTCAACCTATTGTGCAGTCCCACAATACCAGATGTTAATTTAGTCTTTACTATTTCTCTCCTGTTAATCTCTGTTCCCTAATATTATACTACTTCAATAATTAATTTTAATACTAAGTGTGGTGCCTTTCACATAATAACCTCCAAGTGTGTTAAGGACATTAATTGATAAAACTCATCTAATGGTAATTATATAAGGGAATAAAATGTGTTTGCATTATTCATGTACATTAAGTAAGAGAGGCTAAGCCATTTCATCTATCAAAGCAGCAGCAGAACTAGCAATAAAATGTGGCAATCCTGATTCTCATCCCAACTGCATGTGAAACTCACTTCCAATCAGTAAAACACCCACAATATCCCAATCTCACCCTTCTTCCTAAAGGACATGATACTCTGCGAGTGGCCTCACCGCTGGTCCCTCCCTTCACCTACTGGCAATGCTTTGTTTAAAGCATCTAAGGATACTTTACACCATTTTTGCAGGAAGGACACATTGCTGACTCTTATGCAACCTCCAGGTCCTTTTTCACCAGACCACATTCCAGCTGGGAGGCCCAAACATATATACCTCCATGGAGGTTTCACTCTGCAGTTGCAGGACTTTTCACTTCTAACTTCATGAAGTTCCTGTCAACTCATTTCTCCAGCCTGTTGAGGTCCATCACTGAGAAAGCATCTGATCCATATCATTGTGAAACACTGATACAGAATGATGTTAAATCAAATTGACACTGGATGATCCATAAGCAAAGTCAACTCCATGACATGAGACTGCACAGGCAATAAGAAAGTTGGGTGTCTGTGAGTTGTAGGAAATTAATTGTCTGAGACTTGTTGACAGCAAAAAAGCATGAAAACAGCGCTAGATGCCAAATGAAGGGCATTAAAGGGGAGTTGAAAGCTAGAGAAGAGTTTACCAGAGGAATAGCAATGAGAGTTAACGTGCTCCAGCTCAGCTTCAATGTAGTAAACAAGGATAAGCATTGAGACTCGGAGCCAGAAACACCCACAGCCCCAGACTACAAGACAGAGGCAAATCTACTTTCCAGCATTCGAGCTGTCTCTTTGCTGCTCTGGGTTGGTTTAGTTTTGAGTCAGTTTTTATGGTTGGTTGGTGTTTATTTTTTATTGTTGTGGTGGTAGGTTTTTTGCCTTTTTGTTGTGGTTTGGGTTTTCGTTGTGATTTGGGTTTTCTTTGATTTTGTTTGGGGGGAGGGAGGTTTGTTTGGGTTGCAGTCCAAAGGGTTACTCCTCGAAGTGAGAACACAGTCCTATGAACTCCAGATGGTGTGGAGTATGGGAAATATCCATGCATACATAAATTTAAGGTGAAATGTGTGCATATGTGGTTAAGAGAGAGAAGGAAAGCATGATGGGGAGGGGAGGAGGGCACACTTGCATGAGCCTGTATTTGGGGTTAACTTAAGGGGTTGGGTGACTGTAATAATTTAATCTTGATATCAATACAATAATATAATACAATACAATACAATACACCAGGTTGGAAGAGACCTTCAAGATCATTGTGTCCAACCTATCAACCAATCCAACCCACCTAAATACAATACAATAAAATACAATACAATACAATACAATACAACCCACCTAAACAACTAAACAACTAAACCGTGGCACCAAGCACCCCATCAAGCCTCTTCTTGAACACCTCCAGTGAAGGTGACTCCACCACCTCCACGGGCAGCCGATTCCAATGGGCAATCACTCTCTCTGTATAGAACTTCTTCCTAACATCCAGTCTAAACCTGCCCTGGCGCAGTAATTATCGACTTGGTACATTGTTATGTTTAGTCAAAATAGACAGAACTTATGTCCTGGCCAGCTGGGAACAATATATGGCAAAACAGTCAAAGAGATCTTTAATACTATGAACACTAAGCTCCCCTCGCTACAAGGTCCTGGATTAATGCCTCTGAATGGCTGAAAGATGATGCTGGTGATCCTGATGATGCTGAATGCTCCTTCCCTTTAATGAAGAATGACATATGGAGAGGAAAATCCAGGCTGAGTAGTTTTCCTTAGCCATGTTTGGTCACAGAGGTATCTATTGTGACATATAGGTGAGAAACTCCTAGGCTAGAAGTGAACATGATCAGCAGTGTCTTACAGTGAGTGAGGGAAAATCCCATAACAAATATTTACCCTGGCACTGAGTACAAAAAAAAGGAGCAGCCTGCAATGAGAACAGAGTCAGAGGCCTGCAGTTTTTGACAGCTCGATTTTTTCTGAGTAACACTGATGGAATATTTGGGACTGACAGAAGCTGAGGTGCAAGGTTATCCGGAGCGTCTCATCTCTACTGCAGCAGGGAGTGCACAATTTTATTGTGTGCTCTGAAGATGTATCATGTGCAAGGTGATAACTTCACTTGCAGATACAGTGAAGCATGATAAGAGAAAACTACATGAAATGACATTTTTTGTTTTGAAGAATCTCTCCTACATGCCCTCAAGAAAGAGAGTAATAGGATGATGCTGAATATAATTTCTGGTGGCAGACATCCAGCCTGCCAGATCCTGGGGTTGAATCAGATCTAAAGGCCCTAGCTTTGGCAGCTGAAGCATGGGTATTCCTTCATAACCCCTTACACAGAGTACTTTGGAGGTCCACAGAAATAATTATATTGCCTTCCCCCCCTTTTTTTTTTTAAATCTTCTTCTTTATATGGTATTTGGAGGCTGTTGGATTTTTTAGGGGGGGGGAAATTAAAAGATAACATTTGTAGTTTTGTGTCAATGAATCATAGAATCACAGAATCAATAAGGTTGGAAAAGAACTCAGAGATTATCAAGTCCAACCAATCACCCAACACCTGATGACTAAATAAACCATAGCTTCAGATGCCATGTCCAATCCCCTCTTGAACTCCTCCAGGGATGGGGACTCCACCACCTCCCTGGGCAGCACATTCCAAGGGCGAACAATTCTCTCTGTGAAGAACATTCTCCTCACCTTGACCCTAAACCTCCCCTGGCACAGCTTGAGACTGTGTCCTCTCGTTCTGGTGCTGGTTGCCTGGGAGAAGAGACCAACCCCCACCTGGCTACAACCTCCCTTCAGGGAGTTGTAGACAGCAATAAGGTCTCCCCTGAGCCTCCTCTTCTCCAGGCTAAGCAACCCCAGCTCCCTCAGCCTCTCCTCACAGGGGTTGTGCTCCTGACCTCTCCCCAGCCTCCTTGCCCTTCTCTGGACATGTTTAAGTGTCTCAATGTCCTTCTTAAGTTGAGGGGCCCAGAACTGGACACAGGACTCAAGGTGTGGCATGACCAGTGCTGAGTACAGGGCAGAATGACCTCCCTGCTCCTGCTGGCCATGCTAATCCTGATACAGGCTAGGATGCCATTTGCCTTCCTGGCCACCTGGGAATACAGACCTATCCTAACTTACAGAAAAGAGCCTTTCTATTTAGGTGATAAACTTGAGTGTGTAAAATTCTGAAGGTTAATACAGAAGGCTCTTAACAGAAACAAGCAGGCATTCCAATTGTTAACTTCTAAATCTCATGATTTTAAGAGCACAAGCTCTATGGGGAGAGGCTGAGGGAGCTGGGGTTGCTTAGCCTGGAGAAGAGGAGGCTCAGGGGAGACCTTATTGCTGTCTACAACTCCCTGAAGGGAGGTTGTAGCCAGGTGGGGGTTGGTCTCTTCTCCCAGGCAACCAGCACCAGAACGAAAGGACCCAGTCTCAAGCTGCACCAGCGGATATTTAGTTTAGATGTTAGGAAGAAGTTCTTCCCAGAATCAGTAATTGGCCATTGGAATGTGCTGCCCAGGGAGGTGGTGGAGTCACCATCACTGGAGGTGTTTAGGGAGAGCCTTGATGGGGCTCTAGGTTCCATGGTGTTGGGTGATAGGTTGGACTTGATGATCTCGAAGGGCTCTCCCAACCTGGTCTATTCTATTCTATTCTATTCTATTCTAGTCTAGTCTAGTCTAGTCTAGTCTAGTCTATCCACTGGTGAGGTGGGATGAGAAGCAGAAAAGGCCTTGACTCTGTAAGCACTGCTCAGTAGTGAAAACATCTATGTATTAGCAACACTGTTTTCAGCACAAATCCAAACCATAGCCCTACACTAGCTACTGTGAAGAAAATTAACTCTATCCTAGCCAAAATCCACACAGCTATAGACTTGCAAGCTTAAGTGATGCAAGCATAATGATTATAAAGGAGTCATCTCATCCTGTTTTACTCCCTGACACAGGAGAAGAAATATGCCATCAAATACACTGCTCTCTGCATCTTTCCTCCCTTCTGAGATGAGCAGTTATCATCTAGGTTTTCTGCCCTGGTTTCTGTTACTGTCCCTTTTTGTCTTTCTAGACAAAACTATCTATTTCCCTGGATGCTTTAAATGATAGAATAACCTTATGAGTGTGAGCCTAGCACAGCCATAAAGTTTCACATCACAGTGGCTAGTTAAAATTTACCTGTGCTGTAGATCCCATCTTAATCTGACATATAAATGAAACCTGAGGTCAGTGAGGCCATACAAGCTGCAATCAAAGGCAGAAGAATCATCAAGACCTCTGTGATGTGAGACTGATAAATTTTTACAGCCATTCAGTGAGTCCAAGCATCTTTTAGAGGGGACTTAACATCTCACAATAATTGCATCCTATGAAATAGAAATGATAGTGACTGACTTGTAGGAGAGTGATGACAGCTATTTTTCATCTTGTGCTGTAGAATAAAATGAACATTTTAAAGCACACTCTGCCAGTCATGGTCAGACAGTTTAGACCAATATTGTCATTGTCAGTTGTTGCATTTTCTTTTTAGTTAGAGAGAGACTTTTATTGTGCAGGGGGAGAAAAAAATTACAGTGCTGCAGAAACCTGTTTTAAAATTTTCTTCTTGTGTGACTTCTTAAGTGGGTAGAATAACTGGATCACAACAAGACCAAAATAAAACCCAGCCTAATCAACAAACAAACCAACAAAGCCCCCCAAAGCAAAGCAAAAGGATGTAATTCCTCCATGTGTGTCCCTTCTGTGAAGGCAGGGCTTAGGCAGCAGCTACAAATGTGCCTTTGTTGACATCCCTCAGAGGGAGATGCTCAAGTGGAGTCCAGCTTCTCCCCAGGTTGTCAGCTGTGTAAGGAGATTTCTGGGCTGTAGCTGCCATCCTTGGTACCTTCTGCAGTCCCTGAGTTGACCATGATGTGCTCATCCACTTCTGAATTCTCCAGTTTGGCTGCAGGGCTCAGCTGCAGTCTCGACCACTCACCTGGTCCCCTCACGCCTACAGATGGAGCAGGCTCTGGCTGGGAAATGGCTCATGAATCTTTCAGTAGAAGGTAAATGTGCACAGCAGTAAGCCCAGTGTTCAGCAGGGAGGCCAGCTGTCTTCTGCCTACAGAAAAGATATGCTTGATTCATTTTACAGGTTTTAACTTATGGCCTCTGTACTCTTGGCAGGTGTCAGCATGTGGACATAGCTTTCATGTCTTACAAATCTTCAACAATTTGGGTATCCTAATGACTCTGTTTTCTTCTTTTATCAAAGTTTCTTCTAACAGTTTCAGTTCTGTTTTGCTTGTCTGATGCAGAAGTCCTAAAGTCACTTGTCTGCATGCTTTTCAAACATGATGGAAGACACTTCCAGGCTTGAAGCTTCTCATCTTTTTATCCAGAGCCTCTTCCCTCTTTAGACAAAACCCACCCAGGTGCAGAGCCCAATGGTTTTAGATGCTCAAAAATTACAGACACTGAATTTCTGAGGTTTCACATTGACTCTAGCTAAGAAGACAACTAAAATTGAAATGCACTAGTTCAGTGCACAACAGAGATCAATGAACTGGAGAGAGCAGAGAAGCTTACCAGCATGGAGAAGAGCATGACTTATGACAAGAGTCTATGAGAACTGTACATGCCTAGCCTGGAGAAAAGGAAGCTAAGAGGTGATTTAGTTGCTGTCGTTTGCTCTCTTGAGGAGAACTATGGAAAAGATGCAATCAGCATTTCCTCATGGGTGCACAATGAAGGGGCAGAAGGCAATGGTGAGAGTTGCAGCAAAGGAAACTCTGTTTAATGTAAGGAAAATAAATCCTGACTAACAAGGTAGCACCTAAGAGTTTTGACAGGGGTGCAAATCCAGAATCACCCCAGTGCTAAGTGGAAAACACCCAGTGCTAAGGGTGAAATAAAAGTTATTAACACCACACTTTTGAGGACCACTGAAAGAAATTATGCTTCAAAGGAAACAATTTTCAAGCAGAAAGGGATAGGTAGAGTACTATTCTATTCTATTCTATTCTATTCTATTCTATTCTATTCTATTCTATTCTATTCCATTCCATTCCATTCCGTTCCTTTCCGTTCTATTCCGTTCCGTTCCGTTCCATTCCGTTCTGTTCCATTCCGTTCCATTCCGTTCTGTTCCATTCCATTCCATTCCACTCCCCGTTCCTGTCCAGCCAGCCTATAAAAAGGAAAACGCTGTGGCCATTTGCTCTCTTTGCTCCTGCCTCACCTGTTCAAGAGGGACCAACAGCCGCTGCCAGCCTCCTGGTTCTGCCACGTGGTTGGGCCTGGTCTTGTCCCTGCCACATCCACACTTCTCTAAAGGACTGAAATCCACATACACCAAGGGAGATACAAAGCCATCCACATTTGGTTTTGTATAGTTTCCTATTCATCCTTATTCCTTACCCTTGTAAACCCTCCCTGTTACTGATATATGTATTTATATATATAACAAAAAAAATATATAGTTAAAAATTTGACTTCTCCTACTTCCAAACCGACTTCAGATTAATTTTTGGTAGATTTACCTCCTTTTTTCTCCTACGCCTTTTTTTTGGTCTGTTTCATGCCTTTTTCCTTAGCAGGGAAAAGGAGGGTGGGCAGAGGGAGGAATTCTTGGGATTTTGCTACCATCTGAGCTCTCAAACTCAAGTTAAGGCTCAAACCACAGCAGCGTGGCTGATGTAGATTAGCTGTTAGGGCTTTTTGGGCTGCTCTCGCAACCAGGCGCAGCTGGCTGCCGCAGGAATGCCAAGCGGTCTGGAGGCTGCTCTGGCTCCAGCGGGATGGCGGGCGGCATGACACGCTTCCATGAAGGGCTCTTGCGTCTTCCTGGGTAAACTGAGGCATGGCACAAATTCCAGCTGCAAGGGGAAGCGAGGCTGCTGGAATGTGTCCAGAGAAGGGCAACAAAGCTGGGGAGGGGTTTGAATCTTAGCCCTGTGAGGAGAGGCTGAGGGAGCTGGGGTTGCTTAGCCCGGAGAAGAGGAGGCTCAGGGGAGACCTTCTTGCTCTCTACGACTACTCAAAGGGAGGTTGTAGCCAGGTAGGGGTTGGTCTCTTCTCCCAGGCAACCAGACCCAGAACAAGAGGACACAGTCTCAAGCTGTGCCAGGGGAGGTTTAGGCTGGAGGTTAGGAAGAAGTTCTTCATAGAAAGAGAGATTGGCCATTGGAATGTGCTGCCCAGGGAGGTGGTGGAGTCACCATCACTGGAGGTGTTTAGGAAGAGACTGGATGGGGTGCTTGGTGCCATGGTTTAGTAGATTAGATGGTATTGGATGATAGGTTGGACTTGATGATCACAAAGGTCTTTTCCATCCTGGTCTATTCTATTCTATTCTATTCTATTCTATTCTATTCTATTCTATTCTATGCTATGCTATGCTATGCTATGCTATGCTATTCATTTTCCTCCATGATACTGGGGAACAAGGTGAACTGGGGTGAAAAAGGAGAACTGAGAGTGCTTCCATGGAGGCCACGAGTCATGTGGTGAGAAAGATATCCCAGAGCTGATTCATGTGAGCAGTGCCATGTGGGTCTTGCACTGCCAGATGCTAGCTTTCAGGGAGATGCTCCCCTCAGCAGTAACAAGTATTCCTACTGTGGGAAGCAGATGGCTGAAAGCTGTCTGGCTACCCTAAGTATGCCGAGAGTTCACATGAAGGCATGATACTTGCTCATTTCCATCTTGTCAAGAAGGTACCTGACCAGAGAGTAGAATAGAATAGAATAGAATAGAATAGAATAGAATAGAATAGAATAGAATAGAATTAACCAGGTTGGAAGAGACCTTTGAGATCATTGAGTCCAACCTATCACCCAACACCATCTAATCAACTATACCATGGCACCAAGCACCCCATCCAGTCTCTTTCTAAACACCTCCAGGGATGGTGACTCCACCACTTCCCTGGGCAGCTCATCCCAATGGCCAATTACGCTTTCTGTGACGAACTTTCACCTCACCACCCAGTTTTGTGTCACCATTAACAAGCTTGCTAAGTGTACACTCTATTCCTTCTTCCAGGCCATTGATGAAGATGTTGAACAATACTGACCCTGGAAACCACCATTTGTTACAGATCTCCAACCATACTGTGCCATTGACTGCAACCCTCTGAGACTGCAACCCTCTGAGCTCTATCTTTCATCCAGCTTTCAATCCACTCCACTGTTTGTTCATCTAACCCACACTTTCTGAGCCTGCCTATAAGGATGCTGTGGGATATGGTGTCAAAAGCTTTGCTGAAGTCAAGGTAGACAACATCCAGTGCCCTGCCCTGATCTATTCACCCAAGCATGCCCTCACAGAAGGCTATCAGATTATTCAGACATGACTTCCTCTTGCAGAACCTATTTTGACTACTCTTGATAACTTTCTTTTCATCCTATCTCTTCCAGTTTCTAAGCCTTTGTGCAAGTCATTAAGTCAGCTTTGTGAGGATGGCAGGGGAGTCTCTGCCCAGAGACTCCTTGAAATGTGCCAGAGAGTACCTGGGAGGTGAAGTATTACTGATGATTGCTGAAACATATCCAATTCATTGGGCAAGGCATGGTTCTATTCGGTCATGTGAGCACTGTTAATGATCCTACTCTGATCCAAAGTGACTGCAAGATACTGGAAAGGAAAGTGAATGACTGGGGACTTCCATCTGTCCCTCAGTGAAGGAACAAAGCACATCCACACAAAGATGCATCCAGTAGACAAATGTATGGCTGAGCAGATGGTACAGTCAGGAGGACTTTCACTGCTGTGTCCAAGAATAATTCATGAGTCATTCATTGACTGATGACAGAGTCCAAAACCCTTAAAGGAGTAAGAGAAACTTTGAAGACTGATAGTCAGATCTGTTGAGAAGAGTTTTAATCCAGAACCAAGACTAGTATGGGATAGTGGACTCTAAATGAGAGGAAACAATTCTGATTTTCTGAGTTGCACAAAGACCAAGCAACTAGAATTGATATTTGCTCAGTATAGGGCTGTAGGAGTAACAGAGGGGATCATAGAGTAGCTGCCAATCATTTTAGGTTTCAATGTATAAAATAAAACCCATGGGGAGACATCTGCAAACCTGAAATTGTTCATGAAGAGAGTAAGAATGTGATTTAATTTATACAGCAGCCTTGGTGGCAAAATTCACATGATTGAAATATTAACATAAGAGAGTATGGTGTGTTCTTGGAGAAAAGGAAGTGTTTGTTGCATATCAAAGACATAGACTAGAACTGGGGTCTTGAATGCATTAGGAACTATGATGAAAATCTCTGGGTAGAGGTGAAAAGTAAATACATGCAACACAAGAGCGGGCTACCAAATGAAGAAGGTGGATGAGACTTTGTAAGAAACAGCTAAAGCACAATCTTCACTAGCTGGGAAAGGAATAAAGGAACATAGAGGCTGTACTTGTTTGCTAAACAGGAGGAGACAAGGAACAAATTTTTGCTCTGGGGACAAGCATGCATACAGATTTGCTTGCTTACTGTTGAGGACAAACCTTGTTTAGAGCAGAAAGCCACTGTCTGCACTCTGCAACACCTGGTTCTGAGTCTATTCCCATCTCTGTGGCAAAGCCAGAATCATGATTTTGTGTGACATCTTGCTTTGCACTTCACCACCTCTGAAGTAACACAAGGGCTGTGCTATAGCTTGATGTTTCCATAATGTGAAACTGAGAGCACACGTTGCTTACCCTGGGGGTAATGTATGAACGTGGAGGCCTTCCAAAACAGGTTGCATAGTCATTTGTCAGGGAGGGGTTTGGTTAGGTTCTTCCTCTTTCGGAAGAGTAAAACCCAGGTGGCTCCTGAATCCCTGTTTTTCTGAAATTCTGTGATTTATCAGCAAGTAAAGGGGAGAATAGAATACAGAATTAACCAGGTTAGAAAAGACCTCAGAGATCATTGAGTCCACCCTATCACCCAACACCATCTGATCAACTAAACCATGGCACCAAGCACCCCATCCAATCTCCTCTTAACTCCAGTGATGGTGACTCCACCACCTCCCTGGGCAGCACATTCCAATGACCAATTACTCTTTCTGGGAAGAATTTCTTCCTAACATCTAGCCTAAATCTCCCCTGCCACAGTTTGAGACTGTGTCCTCTTGTTCTGGTGCTGCTTGCCTGGGAGGAGAGACCAACCCCCAGCTGGCTACAACCTCCCTTCAGGTAGTTGTGGACAGTGATAAGGTCTCCTCTGAGCCTCCTCTTCTCCAGGCTAAGCAACCCCAGCTCCCTCAGCCTCTCCTCACAGGGCTGTGCTCCAAACCCCTCCCCACCTTTGTTGTCCTTCTCTGGGCACATTCCAGCAACTCAACATCTTTGACAAGAGAGGAAAAAAACTTAGGAACTAAATAAAACTAAACAAAACTAAATCTACCCATTTTGAAAAGAACAGTATCAATAAATATTGTAAAAAGCCATTTCAGGGTTTCCCAGTGACAAACTGCACAATGAAACAAGTGGGTTTCCTACCAAAAAAACCCAAACAAGCTTTGCTAAACCATTTTCTGTGGTAAATGACATTGATAGAAAGTTTCCAATCATATGACAATATGAATGGCCCTAACTGTGTCCAGTTCTGGGCCCCTCAGTTTAAGAAGGACATTGAGACACTTGAACATGTCCAGAGAAGGGCAAGGAGGCTGGGGAGGGGTCTGGAGCACAGCCTGTGAGGAGAGGCTGAGGGAGCTGGGGTTGCTTAGCCTGGAGAAGAGGAGGCTCAGGGACGACCTTCTTGCTCTCTCCAACTACCTGAAGGGAGGTTGTAGCCAGGTGGGGGTTGGTCTCTTCTCCCAGGCAACCAGCACCAGAACAAGAGGACACAGTCTCAAGCTTCACCAGGGGAAGTTTAGGCTGGAGGTGAGGAGAAAGTTCTTCACTGAGAGAGTTGTTAGCCATTGGAATGTGCTGCCCAGGGAGGTGGTGGAGTCACCATCCCTGGAGGTGTTCAAAAAGGGATTGGACATGGCACTTGGTGCCATGGTTTAGTCATGAGGTCTGTGGTGACAGGCTGGGCTTGTTGATCTTTGAAGTTTCTTCCAACCTTGGTGATTCTGTGATTCTGTAAAATGTGGAGGTCTCAGACTTAGCTACTTGCAAGTGTCCCTTTTGTGCTCCTTTTCTACAGTGGATGTTTTACAGATTCCTTAGGGACTTTGTACGCTTGCATCCTCTGAGTATGGTCTGAATACATAACCAAATCCCATCGAATCCTGATTTTAAACAGGAATGTGAAAACCCTCTGTCTTTTTCTGGCTTTTGGAAAGAGACCAGTTATCAGGATTTGGGATATCAGTTTGTGTTTTGGGAAGTTGCTGTGCCTGTTGCATTCATGAGTTCTGTCTTTAACATATCAAGTGCCTTGAGCACCAGCAAGTCTGAACAAATAAATTAAATAGATAATGGAATCGAGGAAACCAGAGGGGAGTTTGAGTTTTGCTACTAAGGCAAGATCAAAACCCTGAAAGCTTGGTTAGCTTTCCTTATGTAATCATTCTGCACATTACCATTATGCACCTAGAGATAATCTTGTAGGTAATTCCAAAGTAAATTATCAACTACCTTAATTTCAAACAAATGCAAATCGGCTTGGCTTCTCCTAATGCTGCTTGTATCACACTAAAGCTGCTTGTATCACACTAATTGTGGACTTCCAGTATCTGAAGGGGGCCTACAAGAAGGCTGGGAAGGGACTTTTCAGGCTCTCAGGTAGTGATAGGACTAGGGGGAATGGAATGAAGCTGAAGGTGGGGAGATTCAGGCTGGACGTGAGGAGGAAGTTCTTCCCCATGAGAGTGGTGAAGCCCTGGAATGGGTTATCCAGGGAGGTGGTTGAGGCCCCATCCCTGGAGGTGTTTAAGCCCAGGCTGGATGAGGCTCTGGCCAGCCTGATCTAGAGTGGGGTGTCCCTGCCCATGGCAGGAGGGGTGGAACTAGATGATCCTTGTGGTCCCTTCCAACCCTGACTGATTCTATGATACCGTGATACTATGATAATGCTGCTTGTATCACAGTAATGCTTTGTTCAGAGGAAGAAATCTCCCATCTCCCTAGGCACAGGCAATATCTGTTTCTGTAAGAACATAACTCTTACTGACCCATCTACTTCAGTGCTATGCCTTGACCTCTGTGTGGCTGCTGTGTGGCCAGAAGACTGGGACCACTGCACAGCTCAGTATGCTCCCCTTATTGTCTTCAGCTATTGCTCATCCTTGTACAGCTGCGTTTAGACAGAGAGCAAGGATGATTAATCTTATGCTCAACTCACATGATTGGTGGTGGAGTTGCCATCACTGGAGGTGTTTAGGAGGAGACTTGATGGGGTGCTTGGTGCCATGGTTTAGTTGATTAGATGGTGTTGGATGATAGGTTGGACGCGGTGATCTCGAAGGTCTCTTCCAACCTGGTCTGGTCTGGTCTATTCTATTCTATTCTATTCTATTCTATTCTATTCTATCTATTCTATCTATTCTATTCTATTCTATTCTATTCCATTCCATTCCATTCCATTCCATTCCATTCCATTCCATTCTATTCTATATATTCCATTCCATTCCATTCCCACAGAATGAGTACTGCTCCTGCTCAAAACCAGATCACATCATGTCTGTGTGGAACTTGCATCCTGAAAAGTCAAAAAGAGGTGTTGACTGGGGAAAAAGAACAGATGAAAGAAAGGAAAAGAGGAAAGTCTCCAATATACATTTCCACATCCCTAGACAATTTTGTGGAAGTATATAGAATCATAGAATCAATAAGGTTGTAAAATACCTCAGAGATCATCAAGTCCAACCTGTCACCCAACACCTCAGGACTAACTAAACCATAGCTTCAAGTGCCACTTCCCATCCCTTTGTGAACAGCTCCAGGGATGGTGACTCCACCACCTCCCTGGGCAGCACATTCCAATGGCCAATTACTCTTTCTGGGAAGAACTTTCTCCTCACCTCAAGCCTAAACTTCCCCTCGTACAGCTTGAGACTGTGTCCTTTTGTTCTGGTGCTGGTTGCCTGGGAGATATGTTTAGAAAAGGCAGCCTGGGACAAGAGGCTAACACTGGGTTCCTTACTTTGGCTTTTTACTTGCATGAGGTAATGTAATATATAGGAAGGCGAATCAAAGAATTTCTGAACGTTCACCCAAATCTTTACCCTGATGAATGTACTCAAAATCAAATCTCCAGCACTGGCTAAAAGATTATTCCAGAAGGTGATTTTTTATTTTTTCAGACAAGGTATTTCTAAATCTATCTTGGCATAGTGCAAAGTCCTTCAGTCATTTCACTGAATATGCCTCTTATTCTTTTTTCATGCCCTGATTCTTCCCTTCCCTTCCCATATTTTTTAAGAGTTAGTGGTTTATCTGCCCCAACTGATGATCCCAGGGAGTTAGGCCAACTGATCCCAGTGGTGTCTTTCAAAATGCCAAGCAAAAGGATGCAGTAGCTTAAGGTTTGGCCTAACTTTATAATTCTTGCAGGTTGAAATTAAAATGCATTGAGAAGAAGAGAATACAGGAAAGAAAATGGAAAATCACTCCTTCACTGGATTCTCAGTCATCACTGGTGTATAAAAATACCCCTCAAGGAATTACTTTTTATCACACTAATTCTAATTACAATATGAAGTGAAGTTATGATGATGAAAGGTCAAAGTAATCAAGAACTGTATTTACTCATAGCATAAGTTATCCATCCTTGCAGCCCTCCTTCCTTACTGCCCGTGATAAGGAAATTAAGCAATTGTTTTGAACAGAAGTAAGAGAGAGTGACATATTACAGCTAATGAAGATATTGATTGAGCACTTCTCCACAGGGAGAACTGAATATAATGCAAAAATTATGGGCATTTTTTTCTTTCTTCCTTGTAAAACTTCACCATCTCGTCCAGAGTGAACAGGCCCTGGCTTCGCATGCTGCAGCTGGCTGAACTGGGCTGGCAGAGCCCCATTCTTCGTCCCTTGCAACTGTGGGATTTTGCTTCCACCACAGAGTAAAAAAGAGAGAGACACTGACATAAAATGCCAAACCATACACCAGTTTAACCTGTAGAAAACAGAGCATAGAGATTTGTGGCTTGAATTCTAGTTCCTGTGCTATGAGACTGTCTAGAGCCACATTTTCTTCTGAACAGCAAGCAGATTTCAGTCTTAGTCTTTTAGTCTGTGTCCTTAGTATTTATAATCCAGGAATAAATTTCTTCCTGGTGAACACTTTTAGGCAGAGACTAGAATCATAGCACTGCTAGGGTTGGAAGGGACCTCAAGGATCACCCAATTCCAACCCTGCTGTCATTGGCAGGGACGCCTCACACTAGTTCAGGTTTCCCAGAGCCTTAAAAACCTCCAGGGAGGTTCATTTCTCCTTCATGGAGGAAAGAACATAGCAGAATAATCATCCATGTCAAGTACAATAGTATCCCCCTAATTTTGTTGAAAAGTTATCACTCTTGATGAGAGAGATGTCAGGAATACAACTTGTAGATACTGAAGTGTTGTCTGAATCTGTCTCTGCTCTGGGCTGAACAAGCCTAGCTTCCCCAGCCTCTCCTTGAGGGCCTAGTACTCCAGCCCTCATCACCTTCTTGGCTCTCTGCTGAACTTGCATCAGTGGGGTCAAAGCTACAAGAAGAATCAAGATGTGGTCAAATGAGTGATCTCATTTTGGATAGCTCTCTTGTGGATTTAAGCACTCCCTTATGAATTTAATATCTAGTGAGATGGTTTGAGAACTGGTTAAATAGCAGAGCCCAGAGGGTCATTATCAATGGTGCTGATTCCAGTGGGAAACCTGCAGCTAGTGGTGTTCCCCAGGGGTCAGTTCTGGGGTCTAGTCTTGTTTAATATATTGATCAACACCTTAGATGAAGAAATGGAGTGAGGGAGAGTACTCTCAGCAAATTTGCTGAAGCCATGAAACTGTGAGGAGTGGCTGACACACAGGAAGGCTGTGCTGCCCTTTATGAGACCTGGACAGACTGGAGAGATGGGCAAAGACAAATCTAACAAAGATAAGTGTAAAGTCTTGCACCTGGGGAACATCATGCACCAGTACAGGTTAGTGGTTGACCCACTGGAAAGTAGCTCCACAGGGAAAGACCTTGGAGTCCTGCTTGATAAGAAGTTATCCTGGAACAGCAATGTGCCCTGGTGGCCAAGGTGGCCAATAGTCTACTCGGGTGCATTGAGAAGAACATGTTCAGCCGGTCGAGGGAGGCTCTTCTCCCCCTCTACTCAGCTTTAGTTAGACCCCATATGGAATATTTTGTCCAGACCTGAGGTCCCCCGCTCAAGAGGGACAGGGAACCACTGGAGGAAGTTTGACAGAGAGCTATGAGAATGATTAAGGGACTGGAGCATCTCTCTTATGAGGAAAGACTAAGAGACTTGGGGGTGTTGAGTGTGGAGAACAGAAGGCTGAAAGGGGACCTTATCAACATCTACAAATGTCTGAAGGCTGGCTGTCAGGAGAAGGGAGCCAGCCTCTTTGCAATGATACCCAGTGATAGGACAAGGGCAAGAGATTCAAACTCAATCACAACAAATTCCACCTCAACGTGAGAAATGAGGGTGACAGAACACTGGAACAGGCTGCCCAGAGATGTTGTGGAGTGTCCTCCTCTACCAATCTTCAAAACCCCCATGGACACATTCCTATGTGACCTGCCCTAAGTGGTCCTGCTTTGCAGGGGTGTTGGACTTGATTATCTCTGAAGGTCCCTTCCACCCCCTAGCATTCTGTGATGCTGTGATAGTAACAGAACTCAAGCTCATACATCAAATAGAAGAAACTTGTGACTGAGCTGTAAACTTTATCATATGCTAACTGTTGTGCTGAGGGTTTGGATGTTTACACAAAGTGGAGCAGCATGAACAGGAGAGAATTGAATATCCTTGCTCACATAGCTCCAGCATGCAGAGTAGTCTAAAGGTATGCCTGTGGAGCTCCACAGACGTGAGTTAGCTGTGAAACTGTTGTCTCAAGTGGTGGTAGACATACAGTGCTTGCAACATGGAGCTCAAACTAGATTATTATTTACACTTTTTTGGAGTTTGCTGTGGGTTTTTTGTTGTTGTTGTTGCTGGGTTAGTTTGTTATTTTAATCAAACTCTTGATCTGGTTCAGAGTAAATTCCAGTGTCTGAAATACCTCATGCAGTGTTGTATCTCTTGTCCTAATGGGAGCTCATGGCCTATACATAGGCTGAAGTATGGATGTGTTCCTGCAGAAGAAAATGAAAACTTCCATACCTCTGATAATGCCAAAGGATAGTGCATGATATCTGCTTTTTGTCTACATGGAGTGCATGCCTGGGGCTGAACTATAACAGTTAGTCTATCACCTGATGGTGTGTCCCCCCCCCAGAGAAGATTAATGAGGAAGAGGGGAGAAGACCCACAGGCTGAAATAAAAATGTACTTACTGAAAGAACCAAATTAATTCTGGGCCCCTCAGTTTAGGAAAGATGTTGAGTTGCTGGAAGGTGTCCAGAGAAGGGCAACAAAGCTGGGGAGGGGTTTGGAGCACAGCCCTGTGAGGAGAGGCTGAGGGAGCTGGGGTTGCTTAGCCTGGAGAAGAGGAGGCTCAGGGGGGAGACCTTATTGCTCTCTACAATTACCTGAAGGGTTGTAGCCAGGTGGGGGTTGGTCTCTCCTCCCAGATAACCTGTGACAGAACAAGAGGACACAGTCTCAAGCTGTGCCAGGGGGTGTTTAGGCTGGATGTTAGGAAGAAGTTCTTCACAGAAAGAGTGATTGCCCATTGGAATGTGCTGCCCAGGGAGGTGGTGGAGTCACCATCACTGGAGGTGTTTAAGAAGAGACTGGATGGGGTGCTTGGTGCCATGGTTTAATTGATTAGTGTTGGATGATAGGTTGGACTCAATGATCTCAAAGGTCTCTCCCAACCTGGTTAATTCTGTTCTATTCTAATACCAATGTCAATACAAGTTATACAAAGTTACACTCAGTCAAGCAAAAGCACAGCAGACACAATATCCAGGAAGCCATTCCTCAAGAGCAGGAGAGGAAAGAGGAAGTACCTAAGGAGGAAACTCAAACAAAAAGCCTCCCCCATCATCTCCTCCCTAACAAACTTCTTCCTCTATACTGAGTGTTATGCTTGTGGTCTGGGATGTATCTGTGAGCCACCTCCAGTCAATTGACTCCGAACTGCTGATGTCCAGCAGCCCAGGGCTGGCCTGGGATTCTGTCCCTGCAAAACTAGAATGTATTTCAAAGTAGGTACAGATTGTACATTTATATCAAGTATCAAAACTATTTTGTATTACTCAGTGACAAAGGACCTAACTAGATGACTGAGATTTGCTTTTCAAAGGTTAGATTCCCCTCAACAAGAGAAGGTGCAATTGTCTCTCAGATGATAACCTCCAGCTTCAGAAATCCACGTTCACTTCCTAGTTTTGCAACTGTTTTCCACCACTTCAAGCATAAGACTTGCTTTTCCTGAAATCCTGGTTCCCATGTATGAAAGAGGGATTATAATCTTGTTTTTCTTCCACCTGCTGTCAGCCTTTAGACCTGAGGTTTGCAGGTCAGACAGTGCAGAGTGTGGGCAGTACCTGCGCACAATGGGATTCCAAGCTCCCTCACAGTCACTAGCCTTTGAGCAGCACAAGTTGTGAGTTAATTAAAAATTAAAGGTTGTGCAGTTCTGTAAATGTACAACACTTGCAGTGCAGCCTTGGCTAATCTGAAAGCAGCAGGGATGCTTTCTCCTATACAAAGGACTCAAGACTAATCTCTTCCAGTCTTCTTTTCTATCTGACTTTCATAAACTGCTTACTTCCCAATGTTTTGGTTTTTAAAAGTGGATACAGTATTTACTAGTTCTTCCTTTTCATCACAATGCCATGACTGAGGAATAAGAGTGCAGGGTAGAGCAGAACAATCCTTGCTCCATAGCTAACAGGCAAAGAGCTATCAAAGAGTGAAGCTGAGCTTATACAACCAGAGAAGATCTTTAATATTAGCACCTCAAGCAATGAAGGTTATTACCATTTTCTTAATAGTTTGCTCTGTGAATTTACCAGGTGAGGGTAGGCAGCCTGCTATGCATTTACAATCAGGTTTTTAAAGTTCAAAGCTGGGATTTTCAAAAAGACTTCTCCAACTTGCTTTGGCTGGAGTAAGGGGAATTTTCCACTGCTTTAATCCAAATCTGCAATAGACTAAAACATCTCAGCATTTTCACAAAGCAGAATGATCTGAAGAGTCTTTTTTTCCCAGTTCTGCAGCTGATGGAAGGATTCCACCAAACACAACAAATGGTTGGAAGCTAATGATTGTCGTAGGGTCTCCATGGGAGGCCTTCTCGCTACCAGTTCTGCAAAAGTCGTCAAATATGAATCACAGAGACAAACTCCCAACCTATTTTCAGACCTGATATGTCATTGTGAAAGGGATATGAGAAGGCATGTGGGGTAATGAGGGACCAGATTCAGGAATATGGCTTTCAGTCATATGTTCTCTAAGTCCTTCAAGAAGTTACTGAGAATCAAAGCTCTAAAAATCTGAGGTACACTCTGACCAGTTTAATCAGGTCATATAAAGAGGACACAGTCTCAGGCTGCGCCAGGGGAGGTTTAGGCTGGATGTTAGGGAGAAGTTCTGTACAGAGAGAGTGATTGCCCATTGGAATGGTCTGCCCAGGGAGGTGGTGGAGTCACCATCATTGGAGGTATTTAGAAAGAGCCTGGATGAGGCACTTGGTGCCATGGCTTAGTTGTTTAGATGGTGTTGGGTGATAGGTTGGACTTGATGATCTCAGTGGTCTTTTCCAACCTGGTTTATTCTATTCTATTCTATTCTATTCTATTCTATTCTATTCTATTCTATTCTACAGTGCATGCTTCTTCTAGAATAGAAGAAGGAGACTTGATGGGGTGCTTGGCGCCATGGTTTAGTTGTTTAGGTGGGTTGGATTGGTTGATGGGTTGGACGCGATGATCTTGAAGGTCTCTTCCAACCTGGTCTGGTCTATTCTATTCTATTCTATTCTATTCTATTCTATTCTATTCTATTCTATTCTATTCCTATTCTACTTTCATGTTTGGAATCTTAAATAAATTTCCTGATTAGGAGACATAATGAACAACATTTACTCCCTTTGTCCTGAAGTCCCAAGATTCCTAAACTCTGCTGCTGTGTGTGTGGTGGGAGCTGTGTGCATGACAAAGCTGCAGGCTTTCCCTCACCCGCATCCATACCCTGCTGCTGCCTGTTTCATGCCAGCTTTCAAACACAAGTGCAACACACAGAGGCTTTCTGAGAGGTGTGGGCAATGACTCTTTCTTCAAGATGCATCTTCTCTTTTAATGGGATGCATCTGCAGATGGTGCCATCAAGCTGACTGAAGCCTCCAGATCCTTAAGCCTTACAAAGCTGGAGCAGAAAGTCGAGCTCTGGAATGAGAGCTGAAGAGAGCCCAGAGCAAGTGGGAGGAGACCACGTGGCAACTGGCGAGTGAGAAGGCAGCTAAAGAAACCTCTGCAGAGTGTTATCAGAGGAGCCAGGAAGCCATCAGATGTCTGAAAGAGCACTTAGACATGTAAGAGCAAATGTTTTTGCTTTGTACCCACACAACACGCTGGCAGCCTTTTCAGCATGGCTTTTCCATCCCATGTGCTTGGATCTGGACAGCATGAGGTATACTGCTGCCAGACAGCCACTTGCCCAAGAGCTGGCCTTGGGCTCTCCTGTTCCCCAGGCTGGTTTGCATTTCTCTTGACAGCCCCTGAAGTACCAGAGCTCCTCAGGCCCATCTGGGGGATGCTGTACCTAGTTTCTTGTCATCATTTTCTGTAGGCTTCTCCTCTTCCTGCACGTAGGATGGGAAAGAGGAACTCCCTTTCTGCAGCTGTTGTCCTCCCACTTGGGGCAGACAGGCTGGGAAAGGCAGAGGGGACAGAAGAGGAGCCTGTGAGGCCAAACATCCTGTCTTAGCTGCCATGCTCATAGTGCATGGGCAATCTGAGTTTATGCTGGGAGAAGACAGGTGGTTACTTTAGAGCCTTCTTCAACTTGGTTACCTCGTAATAGCTAAAGTTCTGCTAGCTCCTGGCAGGTGTTCAGATGTTTCTCTTAGGAAAGACAGAGCCATGTAAACAAATGTAAAAGTTTGTAGCATGTGCAAGTGGATGCCAGGGCTTTCCTGCATAGAAATATTTTTAGCACAACACTGCTGAATGTAAGATGACCACATGGAGTACATGGCCTCATTTAAACAAACAAACAAAAGAATTAACAATATGCACCAGGACAGGTGAGAGGCTGCCCTGCTGGAAAGCAGCTTCATGGAGAAAGACCTTGGAGTCCCAGTAGACAGCAGGTTCTGCATGGGACAGCAATGGCCCAGAGAGCCAATGAGATCCTGGGATGCAGCAAGAAGAGTGTGGCCAGCAGGGCTAGGGAGGTTCTCCTGCCCCTCTACTCTGCACTGGTTAGATCTCACCTGGAATACTCCATCCAGTTTTGGGCCCCCCAGTTCAAGAGTGACAGAGACCTGCTGGAGAGAATCCAGCAGGGAGCCACGAGGATGATTAGGGGCTTGAGCATCTCTCGTATGAAGAGAGACTGAGAGCCCTGTGGCTGTTTAGTCTGGAGAAGACTGAGAGGAGATCTGATCAATGCCTATCAATATGTGAGGGATGGGTGTCAAGTGGAGGGGGCCAAGCTCTTTTTGGAGGTGCACAGTAATAAGGAACGATGGATACAAACTTGAACATAGAAGATTTCACCTCAACATGAGAAGAAACTTCTTTACAGTGAGGTTGACAGATCACTGTCCAGGGAGGTTGTAAAGACTTTCAAAACCCACCTGGATGGATTCCTGTGCAGACTACCCTAAGTGATCCTGCTTTGGTGGGGGGTTTGGACTCAATGATCTCTTGAGGTCCCTCCCAACCTCATTGAATTGAATCCTCCACAGAACAGCTCTACCAACCAGAGATGCCTGAATTGAATTGATTAAGCTTTTAGCCTGTGTTGTGTTTCTCAGACCTGGGAATTGTTTCCCCTTTGGATGTGATTTTTCAGCCTGTGGTATCTACATCACTGGAGCTACACACTTCTTAATGGTCTGCCAAAGAGAGCAGTTCCCAGTTAACATAATTGGGTTTGTAGTGGTCCATGGTTCTGCAAAACATTCTAGAGGCTTGATGTTCCTTCATAAGAAAGACAGAAAACCCACTGTCATGCTTTATATTACACTGGATGTAATTATTATTGTCAATTCATCTTGATTAATTGTAATGAATGTATTTAATTACTATAAGCTGTTCACTTACTAAATGCAGTTGCCATAGCGCTGGGTGTTTGCATTAAAGATGTTTTTGTGAAATGAAGCTGAGAAACTACTCATCTGAGCTGCTTTGAACAAGTAAAGTGGTGACACAGGAAATGGAGACAGTTGAAAACACCATGTGGAGACCACACTCAAGACTAACTGACCCATGGCCTATGCAGTTATCTACTGCTTTCCAAATCTCTGTGGCACACTAAAATACAGTAGCTTGTATCTGACGTGCTCTTTGGTGTCAGCCTTCCATTATTGATGTTGCAAAGCTACATTAATATTTCCAATTAGTGAAAGTAGGTCTTTCCTTATTAACATTGCAAAATTTTACAATCCTAAACATTGGAATTGATTTTCACATGTCAGCTGCCTACCTGATTAAGCTTAATTCCTTGCTAGATTCCCTGCAGAAAATCCTCCTCGCTCTGTGGGCAAGCAGCCCCTCTGAGTCAGTCAGGGAGAGGTAATAGGGAGAGCTGCCTACATGCATGATTCAGATTTGTGTGGGAGTGTCTCTAAATGCTGTGTAAAAGGCTCTTGCCTCCATACTGATGACATAATACAGGGTTTTAACTTACCTACTGTGAATGTGCCATATTTGTTTCCAAACGAAGAGTGAACAGACTGCAGATACTATAAATATTCTGTGTGGTTACTTGATAAACCCAAATGGCTGTAAATAAAAAGAACCTTTTCTGAATTAGGGAGTAAATAATAATTGCTCAAAGCCTTTTTGCCCCAGCAGACCTCAATTACAACTGCACAGCATGTCAGAACAATTAATTACCTTCCAGAGGTCTCTGTAATTCTGCTTATAATTACTACTTTCCAGAGGTCTCTGTAATTCATAGAATCATAGAATCATAGAATAAATAAGGTTGGAAAAGACCTCAAAGATCATCAAGTCCAACCCGTCACCCAGCACCTAATTCTGCTCGTAATGACTGCACATCCTTATTGCTCCTGTGCAAAAAAGATTTACCCCTCTGATGAGTTTTTGTTTTGGTGTTTTTTTTTGTTGTGGTTGGTGGTTTTGATTAAAGGAAATAAACAACTCTAGGAAGGTTGTTGCTGGTCGTTCATCAGTCTTTGTTGCCCACCAGAAAATTTGCTGTTGCTTAACTCATTTCCAGGGCTGCTCTGGTGGCTGACACTTCAGTGGGATCAGATTTGACCTCAGCTGAAGTCCTTAACAGAGTTCAGTTCTAAGTTAAGGCATCAAGACGAAAATTTTCATATATAAAGCAAGTGTCTAAACCCACCTCAAGGAGAGATCTACTCGCAGAAAGCAAATTGCTGAGCAGACACAAGGGGTCCGATTGACCAACCACTGTACAGGTGTTTCAAATTACCTGAAATGCCCCAGGGTTTCTCCAGAACTGCACACAGCTCCCACAGGTCATTTGTCAGACATGTCTTAGAATGTAGCCTCAGATTTCTCACGTTATTCAAAACATTACTAAATACCTATTGCCAGGCAACTGGATGATAGATAGGGTGTGCTGAACGGGTGTACAGATGCCTCTGTGCAATAAGAGGAGAGCGGCCAGGCAGAGAGGGACCTGGGGGTGCTGGTTGATTGTAGGCTGAACATGAGCCTGCAGTGTGCCCAGGCAGCCTAGAGGGCCAATGGCATCCTGGCCTGCATCAGAAACAGTGTGGCCAGCAGGAGCAGGGAGGTCATTCTGCCCTGTGCTCAGCACTGGTCAGGCCACACCTTGAGTACTGTGTCCACTTCTGGCCCCTCAGTTTAGGAAGGATGTTGACTTGCTGGAAGGTGTCCAGAGAAGGGCAACAAGGTTGGTGAGGGGTTTGGACCACAAGCCCTATGAGGAGAGGCTGAGGGAGCTGGGGTTGCTTAGCCTGGAGAAGAGGAGACTCAGGGGTGACCTTATAGCTGTCCACAACTACCTGAAGGGAGGTTGTAGACAGTCAGAGGTTGGTCTCTTCTCCCAGGCAGCCAGCACCAGAACAAGAGGACACAGTCTCAAGCTGCGCCTGGGGAGGTTTAGGCTGGATCTTAGGAAGAAGTTCGATACAGAGAGAGTGATTGCCCATTGGAATGGGCTGCCTGTGGAGGTGGTGGAGTCACCTTCATTGGAGGTGTTCAGGAGGAGACTTGATGGGGTGCTTGGTGCCATGGTTTAGTTGTTTGGGTGGGTTGGATTGGTTGATAGGTTGGACACGATGATCTTGAAGGTCTCTTCCAACCTGGTGTATGTATTGTATTGTATAAGACCTTGGACATCCAGATAGGATGCAGATATCAGCATAATTTCCCCTCAACTAAGATATCTTAAGACTGATATCTTACTCTTTCCATAGTATAGGAGTTTCAGGGTATGCCTTTAAAAGTTAACTGCAGATTTTCAAGCAGAAGAGTGGAGAAATATGAACAAATCCACAGTTGGGTGACTGAGTGAGCCAAGGTTTTGTTATTGCTGGTGGGCCAAACGACCACACATAGAGAGCAATAATTTTTCTTCACACCCCTGTAGCTAGAAAGGACCAATTCTATGAAATTGGGATGAGAAGCAAAGCAATTTCTATGTGGTTGTAGCTCATTTCAGTTGGACTTGTCCACCAGCACGTAAGTGGCTGAAAAATACCAGGAGAATTGCTTTGAATAGTCACCCTCTGCTGAGGCACCTCCAGGTGAGTGTGTATTGTGGCAGAGACCATGCTGCACAAGAACTGCCACCCTTCAGTCTTCACTGAAGCTTGAAGAGAGGATTTCTCTTGCAGATGGTGTTATTGTTCTCATATAAAACCTTTCCAGAGGGGCACTGCAATTGGAAAGGGCAGGAAAACATGGCCAATAGCAAACTGCATGACTGATAGAAACCGAGAGATGAGTGATTAAGTAGGTGCTTTGGTACTTATGGGATCAGCGCTCTCTCCTGACCAGAGGAACTAGAGCATTAATCTGAAAGGAAGACCAGTTACATTCATGAAACTGATGTATTATTTAGCCTTGGTCCTGGTTTGAGTTAGAACAAAAGTTACTGCTCTAACTGCTCTCTGCAACTACCTGAAGGGAGGTTGTAGCTAGGTGGGGGCTGGTCTCTTCTCCCAGACAACCACCAACAGAACAAGAGGACACAGTCTCAGGCTGGAGGTGAGGAGAAAGTTCTTATCACGGTATCAGTCAGGGTTGGAAGGGGCCACAAGGATCATCCAGTTCCAACCCCTCTGCCATGGGCAGGGACACCCCACACTAGATCAGGCTGGACAGAGCCTCATCCAGCCTGGGCTTAAACTCCTCCAAGGATGGGGCTTCAACCACCTCCCTGCACAACCCATTCCAGGGCTTCACCACTCTCATGGGGAAGAACTTCCTCCTCACATCCAGCCTGAATCTCCCTACCTGCAGCTTCATTCCATTCCCCCTAGTCCTATCACTACCTGATAGCCTGAAAAGTCCCTCCCCAGCCTTCTTGTAGCCCCCTTCAGATACTGGAAGGCCACAATGAGGTCACCTGGGAGCCTTCTCTTCTCCAGACTGAACAGCCCCAACTCCTTCAGTCTGTCCTCATAGGAGAGGTGCTCCAGCCCTCTGCTCATCCTCGTGGCCCTTCTCTGGACACCTTCCAGCACCTCCAGATCCCTCTTGGAATAGGGGCTCCAGAACTGGAGGCAGTACTGCAGGTGGGGTCTCACCAGAGCTGAGTAGAGGGGGAGAATCCCCTCCCTTGACCTGCTGGCCACACTTCTCCTGATGCAGCCCAGGATCTGATTGGCTTTCTGGGCTGCAAGTGCACATTGAGAGCTCCTGTTGAGCTTCTCGTCCACCAGCACCCCCAAGTCTCTCTCCTCAGGGCTGCTCCCCAGCCAGTCCCTGCCCAGCCTGGATTTGTGCCTGGGGTTGCCTCGACACAGATGCAGGACCCTGCACTTGGTCTTCATAGAAACAGTTGTTGCCCATTGGAATGTGCTGCCCAGGGAGGTGGTGGAGTCACCATCCCTGGAGGTGCTCAAGAGGGGTTTGGATGTGGCACTTGAAGCCATGGTTTAGTTAGTCCTGAGGTGTTGGGTGATAGGTTGGGCTTGATGATCTCTGAGGTCTTTTCCAACCTTATTGACTCAATGATTCTTTTCTAAGTGACAGCACTTCCTGAAGTTTATGGCATGTTTTTTGCAGTGTCTTCTTCTAGAAGTAACAACATTGATGTTTGTAGTAACTACAGAGGGCTGGTATGCAGAAAGGCCCTTGCTTATACTTGCTTCTGTGCAGATCAAGGTTACTGCTAAATCTTTTGTGCCATCTTGCGGGTGCAGAGTAAAAGGCCATGCCTGCAGCATGGAGTGGGCAGGACAGGTGACCCTCTTCACCTGTCTTATTCACTGAATACTGCCAGATTCAGTATAGCATTGAGGGATCACAAGTTCAAGCTGTGCCAGGGGAGGTTTAGGCTGGATGTTAGGAAGAAGTTCTTCATAGAAAGAGAGATTGGCCATTGGGATGTGCTGCCCAGGGAGGTGGTGGAGTCACCATCACTGGAGGTGTTTAGGAAGAAACTGGATGAGGCACTTGGTGCCATGGTTTAGTTGATTAGCTAGTGTTGGATGATAGGTTGGACTCAATGATCTCAAAGGTCTCTTCCAAACTGGTTAATTCTATTCTACTCTACTCTACTCTACTCTACTCTACTCTACTCTACTCTACTCTACTCTACTCTACTCTACTCTACTCTACTCCACTCCACTCCACTCCACTCCACTCCACTCCACTCCACTCCACTCTATTCTATTAATTGTGTTAATTCTATTCTATTCTATTCTATTCTATTCTATTCTATTCTATTCTATTCTATTCTATTCTATTCTATTCTATTCTATTCTATTCAGTGTCAGGCTCTCTTCTTAAATGGCAGGTGTCCAAAGAGGACTCTCTTGCCTTTGATTCCAATTGGTATGTTCATAAATCCAGTTCACAAATACAGTTGCCAAATCCAGCTCCCATCTGCTGCTGAGTGCCGTCTGGGACTTCCCCAGTGCCTGCCCACAGCGTCGGTGGTGATAGTGGGATAGTGGTGTGATTGCTCTTAGGGGACAGAGTGTCAGCCAGACAGACTGTCATGTGACTGACACAAGAATCAAGCATTTGCACCTTCTGCTCCTGGATGATCCAGACTCCATGTTTGATTTAGTTTGATGAAATATGAGTGTTTAGTAAGCATAACTGTGGTGCCTTTGTAGGTGAGAGGTGTGTACAGGGAAAACTACAAAGGGTAGCGATTGCTTCCACACATTTCCTACTGTTTATTTCTGGTTTAGGAAAGCAGAGATTAAATTCTTCGGATGCACTGATTGAAAGAAAGAGTAAACAATGGAAGGAACTGGCATCTGTTTGGTTTTGATATTGTCTTTGAGCTCATGAATATTTTCACCTGATTCCACTCTGGACATAAGAGCGTATTCCCATTTTACATGACAGGATGAAATCCCAGGATGGTTTTGATTGTCTTTTATTTACTTAGCACACATGCTTTCAGCAGAGAAGATGCCATATAGTAGCCATGGAACCTGTAGTGCATCCTGCCCCTCCTACACCAAAAAGCATCATCACTATTGCTGGTACCATTGGCTGCTTGGACCTACCAGGGTCTGAAAACTGTACACGTCTTGTAGTACATCCACTAACTGTACTGACAGGTTGCTCTTACGTACTGTGGTGGTTTGAGCCTTAACTGGAAGTTAAGAGCTCAGGCTGAGAATCTCTCCCCCACTCCCCCCCCTCTTCCCTCCCAACAGAGAGGGGAGAAAAGGAAAGAGCAAATCCACCAAACAATAATTTGGAGTCGGCTTGGAAGTAGAGAGGCAAAGAGTTGTCTTTAAGCAATATATATAATATATATAACAATAACAGGAAAAAGGGTTCACAAGGGAGGAACAAGGATGGATGGGAGGGGGACAAAAAAACAGAGAATAATACAAAACCAGCCTTTCTCTGAGGAAGCATGGAGGCAGCAGGTCCAACCACGTGGCAGAGGAGCAGGAGGGTAGCTGCAGTAGCTCTTGTCCAGCAGAGGCAGAAGCCAGAAAAGCCGGGGCCAACAGCTATGAGGTCCTGCTTTTTATACCCTAGCTGGGCAGGGAGTGGGGAGTGGAACAGACTCAGCTTCCCAGGTGAAAAATGCCCTGCAGGGAGTGAAAAGTACCTGCAAGCCCTCCACCCTGCTTTGTTCTTTTGTTCCCAGAAAAGGGTGTTAACCCACCACACGTACCCAGCATGGGATGAGGCTTCTAGCTTCTTTATGGCTGCATGGAGGATTTAAATATTCTTTTCCAGGTGTCTTTCATAAACACTAAATGCAACCTGATAATGTCTGGCCTCCGCTTCGGTGCGGCAAACCAGTTAACAACCCAGCTGTGGCCACAGGTAAATTTTCTTCCACTGAAACTCTTATCTTCCTCTTTACACTATGTAACTATGGAGACTTCTTGCTGTATAATCCACAGGAAATGTCATTCCAACGTGGAAACCTTCACTGTGAACTCTGGAAATCATGCAGCAGTTCAGAAGTTTGAAGTTTATAAAATAACACATTGACATTTAAATGAAGTGTAAAAATAATAGACTGCTGCTGAAGTTCAAAGTTGGGGATGTGAATTTTTCACAAAGGGCAGTTGCATCTTCAAAGAAAGAATCATAGGCTTTTTAAATTCATAAGGTGAATCTTGCAGCATATGACAATCCAGTAAATATAAATGAAAAGGGCTGTGATGAAGAATTACAGGGGCTCCATAATAAGCTGTGCAATAGTTGCCTGGAATGAGGGCACATGAAAAAAAGGTCTCTTAGGCTTAGTTTACTCATTCTTTCCAAATAAGCTAGTTTAACACTTGAGTTACCACAGGATCCCCAGTCAAATCTAAACCATTTGTCTGTGCTTAAAGAGACAAGCATTCTCCTTCCACCAGCTAACATCTCTGAAGAATCGTAGCAAATGATGCAGACCTTATTGCTGTCAGCCCCCATATAGCAGACAAGAAATATGAGTTGGGGTTATTCAGCCTGGAGAAGAGAGGACTCCAAGGAGCCCCTGTTATGGCCTTCCAGTATCTCAAGGGGGGCCTACAAGATTGGATGTTGGGTAGTGATAGGACTAGGGGCAATGGAGCAAAACTAGAAGTGGGGAGATTCGAGCTGGATGTTAGGAGAGGGTTCTTCACCATGAGGGTGGTAGGAACTGGAACAGGTTGCCCAGGGAGGTGGGGGAAGTTTTTAAGGCCATGCTGGGTGGGGCTCTGAGCAACCTGATCATAGAATCAATAAAGGTTGGAAAAGACCTCAAAGATCATCAAGTCCAACCTGTCACCCAACACCTCATGACTACTAAACCATGGCACCAAGTAACACGTCCAATCCCCACTTGAACACCTCCAGGGATGGTGACTCCACCACCTCCCTGGGCAGCACGTTCTTAACAGCTCTGTCTGTGAAGAACTTTCTCCTCACCTTGAGCCTAAACCTCCCTTGGCAGAATTTGAGATCTAGTGTGAGGTGTCCCTGTCCATGGCAGGGGGTTTGGAACTGGATGATCCTTGAGGTCCTTTCAAACTCTGACAGTTCTGTGAGTCTGTGTAATTCTGTAAAAGTTAAGGACAATACTTTATCCCACTTTCCTAAGCATCACCTGAGTGCCTGCTGCTTCTTTTCCAAGTGCTTCACACTGAAGACTAAGAGGTCTATCAACACTTGTAAAGGTAAGAGCATACATTACATATGAGGAGATAAAAAGCTGTGCTGGGCTGGTGTTGTCTCTTAACAGATTTAAAAATATATCTTTTTCCTTCATTTTTAAACACCATGTGTTACAATTTAGCCACTTAGCACTATGCAGAAGTTGATTAAATGCAGCAAACAAGTGAACTGTCAGCCACTTGGAAACAGAGAACGTGTTAAATGGCTATGACCTAATGAGAGAAGACTATACTTACCCTCCAAAAGCACACACAGTTATTGTAATACAGAACTCCTAAGGAAACTGGCTGCACATGAGCCAGCAGTGTGCCCAGGCAGCCAAGAGGGCCAATGGCATCCTGGCCTGCATCAGGAATAGTGCAGCCAGCAGGAGCAGGGAAGTCATTCTGCCCCTGGACAAAGTACTGCTTAGGCCACACCTTGAGTCCTGCATCCAGTTCTGGGCCCCTCAGTTTAGGAAAGATGTTGAGTTGCTGGAAGGTGTCCAGAGAAGGGCAACAGAGCTGGGGAGGGGTTTGGAGCACAGCCCTGTGAGGAGAGGCTGAGGGAGCTGGGGTTGCTTAGCCTGGAGAAGAGGAGGCTCAGGGCAGACCTTCTTGCTGTCTACAACTACCTGAAGGGAGGTTGTAGCCAGGTGGGGGTTGGTCTCTCAGATTGTTTAACCCACCCGCATTAACAAAAGCTCAGCTAACTCAGCCGGGGAAGCAAAATGGGAAGCTGTATTATGCAAGCAACAACTACACTCTACAATGGAATGCAATGACTATGTACAAATATACAGTATTTACAGCCTAAAACTGTCACAGTCTCTTCTCCCAGGCAACCAGCACCAGAACAAGAGGACATAGTCTCAAGCTGTGCCAGGGGCGGTTTAGGCTGGATGTTAGGAAGAAGTACGATACAGAGAGAGTGACTGGCCATTGGGATGTGCTGCCCAGGGAGGTGGTGAAGCCACCATCACTGCAAGTGTTTAAGAAGAGGTTGGATGAGGCACTTAGTGCCATGGTTTGTTGATTAGATGGTGTTGGGTGATTGATGATCTTGAAGGTCTTTTGCAACCTGGTCTGGTCTATTCTATTCTGTTCTATTCTATTCTATTCTATTCTAATGAAGTACTTCATTAATACAGAAAGCTCATAAAATTTAAGGTACTTATTGGTAATACCTGTAATGTTGTGGGTTTCTTTAAATCTAAATAGGCTGTGATATTTGGGGGAAGAATAAAAAGAACTTGTTGCTTTTTATTTCATGACTAGAGCTGTACTTTGGCATCTTTTGTGTTTTCAGTGATGGGTTAAAAATAGCAAAGATTGTTTCTGAGTGGTTTGGTTGAGAGACAAAATAGGGCGAAATGTCATTTGTGTTACAGAATTCCTCATCCCTTTATCCCATTGCTGCCAGTTTAAATGATCATTTTATTCTAAATTTGGAAAAAGAGAAATACAGGATGGTGTTGAAAATTTCAAGTGAGGTTTTCCCATGCTATGGGACAAGTTGAAGAGCTGGGTTCAGACCTTCCAACACAGCTAGTCTCTACTGAGTTCTTAATTGTATCATATAGAGTCATAGAATGCTCCCACTGAATTCTGATTATTTCCAACACTTGTGGTTTTACCAATGATTTTATGCTAGTTAGGTGTTTTCTGTAACATCCAATCTCATGACACAAATGTTAGTGACAACAGTAGAGCAGAAGGAAACAAACACTGCTGACAGTCATTGAAGCATCCAGAGCTACTTAATTATTTTCTGAGCAACCTGGTTTGGTAGACATCTGCTTGTCTCACAGTAGAGGGTGTGAGAAGTTCACAGAGACTCCAATGTGCCTCTGTTTGTGAATGTGATGGGAACAGAGGCCATTTCCAGAAGGAGACTCTCATTACTCTGAGAAGTAGAAATCTGTTGTTTATTTACAGCAACCCGCAACAAATTTGTCCTCATAACCCTTTGCTTGGATCTCTGCTCTCTAAGGCAGTGTGAATTGTGGAGAGGCAAATCTGCAGAGATCAATGAAAACAGTAAAGGCAGAAAATCTGGTTACCTAGGTTGCATTTCCAGTAAGCCCCATAGGACTTGTTATTCAGAGATTCCTGCTGCTCTAGAGAGTATTCAGTGTATGCAAGTCATGGCTTGTGCACGGTGTGTAGCATCTAAGAGGTTCCCACACCACGAGCTGAATTGTATGGTTGTAAAGACTCATTTTATGATTTTTATTCATGGCATGAATAAAAACTTTTGAGACATTTAACCACTCTTTTCATCAGAGAGAGCCTTCCTGGAAGGAATCTGAGTAACACACTGTATTAAGGAGCCTCTTCTGCATATTTTCAAAACCCACCTGAATGTCTTCCTGTGCAAGGTGATCAGCTTTAGCAGAGGAATTGGATCACATGGTCATAGAATTGTAGAATTGCCAGGGTTGGAAGGGACCTCAAGGATCCTCCAGTTCTAACCCCCCTGCCATGGGCAGGGACACCACACAGTAGATCAGATTGCCCAGAGCCACATCCATCCTGGCCTTAAAAACCTCCAGGGATGAGGCTTCCATCACCTCCCTGAGCAACCTGTGCCAGTGTCTCACCACCCTCATGGGGAAGAACTTCTTCCTATCATCCAATCTGAATCTACCCATTTCTAGTTTTGCTCCATCCCCCCCAGTCCTATCACTCCCTGATGCCCTGAAAAGTCCCTCCCCGCCCTGAAAAGTCCCTCCCCAGCTTTCTTGTAGCCCCCTGCAGATACTGGAGTGCCACAAAAAAGGTCTTCTGGAGACTTCTCCAGACTGAACAGCCCAAATCTCTCAGTCTGTCCTCATAGCAGAGGTGCTCCAGCCCTCTAATTATCCTTGTGGCCCTTCTCTGGACACGCTCCAGGATGTCCAGAATCTTTCTGTAATAGGGGCTCCAGAACTGGATACAGTACTCCAGGTGGGGTCTCACCAGAGCAGTGTAGAGGGGGAGAATCATCTCCCTCCACCTGCTGGCTATGCTTCTCTTGATGCAGCCCAGGATGTGATTGGCTTTCTGGGCTTGCAAGTGCACAATGGTGGCTCCTGTTGAGCTACTCATTCACCAGCACCCCCAAGTCCTTTTCTTCAGGGCTGCTCTCAAGCCAGCCCCTGCCCAGCCTTTATTGGTGCTTGGCATTGCCCTGACCCAGATGCAGGACCTTGCACTTGGTCTTGTTGAAGCTCATGAGGTTGGCTTGTGCCCACCTCTCCAGCCTGTCAAGGTCCCTCTGGATGGATTCCTTCCCTCCAGCATGTCTCCTGCACCACACAGCTTGGTGTCCTCAGCAAACCTGCTGAGGGTGCACTCAGTGCCACTGTCCATGTTGCAAACAAAGATGTAAACAAGAGTGGTCCCAGGACTGATCCCTGAGGGACTCCGCTTGTCCCTGGCCTCCACTGGGACATGGACCCACTGACAGCCACCCTTTGGGTGTGGCCATCAAGCCAGTTCTTTATCTACTGAATGATCCATCCATGATCTCCAGAGGTCCCTTCTAACCTCTACCATTCTGTGATTATTTAATAAGAACAACACCACAAATCCTGTCTGTTTGTTGCACACTGGACCAAAGCCAGACAGTATGGATCCTGGTTTGCATGCACACTCTTTGGTGATTTCTGAACTTCAAAAGCCTGTCATTAACAAGATATAATGAAGACATTACTGTTTCTGATATGCTATTTAATTATGTTCAGTAGAGGAACCACATTCACATATACTGTGGAGGTGCTCAGGGAGACTTGATAGGGTGCTTGGTGCCATGGTTTAGTTGATTAGGTGGTGTTGGATGATAGGCTGGACACGATGATCTTGAAGGTCTCTTCCAACCTGGTTCTATTCTATTCTATTCTATTCTATTCTATTCTATTCTATTCTATTCTATTCTATTCTATTCTATTCTCTCTTCACAATTCTGTGCTGCTGGAGCTTGTTCAAAAGAAAGACAAAGAAGCTTGTCCTCTAGAGAGGGGCAGAGAGAACTGGGATTGTTTAGCCTGGAGAAAAGGTGAGTCGGGGAGACCTTATTTCTTTCAATGACTACCTGAAAGGTAGCAAAGTGGGGGCTGGACTCTTCTCCCAAGGAACAAGTGATAGTACAAGAGGAAATGTCCTCAAGCTGAGCCAGAGGAAGTGTAGGTTAGGGTTGTCATGCCATGGAACAGGCTGCCTAGGGAAGTGACTGAGTCACTACCCTTAGAGGTATTTAAAAGATATGTCAATGCATGGCATGGTTTAGTGATGGACTTGGCAGCACCAGAATAATGTTGGAATTGATGATCTGAAAGGCCTTTTTAACCTGAACAACTCTATGGTTCTGCAGAGAGGAGTACATGAGAGAGAATTGGTCAGGCTGCAAAGGGCATGGGATGAAATCCTTGTGGCAGCAAAGCTGTGGTCCTTTGGAGAGGAGGTGACAGAACTAAATACAGCAGTAGCAGATACATTTTTTTAATCAGACCAGTTTTGATTCATAGCTTTTAGTTCAATCCATATTATTATTATTATTATATATCATCATCATCATCATCATCATCATCATAGGAGAGGCTAAGATGAGGGCAGAAGTTGTTCAGCAAGCAAATGCAAACGTTATCTAGAGAATGAGATGAAGCATAAACTCCAGAATCTGTATACCTTTCCCCCAAAGACCCAGTAATTGAGGTCACCTAGTTGTTTCCACGTAGTGCATTTGAAACATAATCTCTCTATATAGGACACTGCCCTGGTGTTTTCATGGTTCTTTTTTAATTGCTCTCCACACAAACAAAAAGAAAAAACAAACAAACAAACAACAAAAAAATCCCCACATGCAGAATGTGCTTTAATAAAGATTACTTCAATGCCTTGTCAGAATATGATGAGAATAGAATTAACCAGGTTGGAAGAGACCTTTGAGATCAACACGTCCAACCTAGCACCCAACACCATCTAATCAACTAAACCATGGCACCAAGCACCCCATCCAGTCTCTTCCTAAACACCTCCAGGGATAGTGACTCCACCACCTCCCTGGGCAGCACATTCCAAAGGTCAATCTCTCTTTCTATGAAGAACTTCTTCCTAACATCCAGCCTAAACCTTCCCTGGTGCAGCTTGAGACTGTGTCCTCTACATCAGAGAGGGCTAAAGAGCCATTGCAAGAGCTTTTTGCATTTGCAGATGAAAGCTGTGCAACTGGGCCAAGACTACACAGATCATTCACTGTGGTAGCTTTTTGATAGTTCATGTCTGCTAAGTATATAAATGTTCTGAAATGCTAAATATCTGTTTGAAATTTAGCAGTGGAATAGACTTTCATAGTGTTGCAGTGGCACCCAATTTAAGATCAGTGACACTTCAGAGCAAAAGAAAGTAATTCTTTGGATGGGCTTTTTCAAATGATGTAATGTTGCTTGAAATTCCTATTTCCTGCTGTGACATCTTGTAAAGCCCTGGACTAAGACCCTTGAAGGAATCTAGCCCTAAGAACAGAAAATTTATACTGATTTCCAATGACACAGCAATTGAAGCACAACAAAAATGCTGCAGCTGATTGCAGACTGAACTAGGGCTTCCTATTTGAAAAGCACTGGGATGACTAGCTCTTGACTTCATGAATTATCACAGGTAAACTATGACATGTGGTATTGGGGAATATATCAGAACATGGAAAATCCATATTATATCCTTTAATTTATATATATTGCATGTACTTCATATAAATATTAAGAATGAATGGAATATAATGGAATAGAATAGAATAGAATGATAGAATAGAATAGAATAGACTAGAATAGAATAGAATTAATAAGGCTGGAGAGACCTTTGAGATCATTGAGCCAACTAACTATTTATCACTAACCATGCCACCAGCACCCCATCAATTCTCTTCCTAAACACCCCAGTGACGGTGACTCCACCACCTCCCTGGGCAGCACATTCCAATGGCCAATCTCTCTCTCTATGAAGAATTTCTTCCAAACATTCAGCCTAAACCTCCCTTAGTGCAGATTGAGACTGTGTCTTCTTGTTCTGATGCTGGTTGCCTGGGAGAAGAGATCAACCCCCACCTGTTTACAACCTCCCTTCAGGTAGTTGTAGAGAGCAAGAAGGTCTCCTCTGAGCCTCCTCTTCTTCAGGCTGAGCAACCCCAGCTCCCTCAGCCTCTCCTTATAGGGCTTGTGCTCCAAACCCCTCCCCAGCTTTGTTGCCCTTCTCTGGACACATTCCAACAAGTCAACATTTCTGGTTCCCTGCCTTTTAAATAAAGTGAATGATCAAGGAAGTAGAAAAAAACCAGGTGGCCAAGGGAAAGCAGTGGGTGTCACACACCTTCATTTTAATAATGCCCTTGACACAATCTCCCACAGTATTCTCATCACTGAATTTGTAAGATAAGGGTTGTAGAAGTGGATGAAAAGGTGGGTGGGGAATTGGATCAACTGGTGGACCAAAGAACTATGATCAGTGGTATGAAGTCCAGCAAAAAGTCAGTAATAAGTGGGGTCCCACGGGGGCAATAATGGGACCAATGCTGCTTAAACTCTTCAGTAACAACCCAGATGAGGGGACAGAGTGCATCCTTAGCAAGTTTGTGCACAATACCTAGTTGGAGAAAGCAGTCAGTTTTCTGAAGGAGTGGACAAGCTGAAGAAATGGACATCATGATGTTCAGTAAGAGCAAGATATTTTTGTAGGAGGGAACCACATCATGTAACACTACAGGCTGGGGTTCAACAACCTGGGAAGCAACTCTGTAGAAAAGAACAGGGGGAATCATAGAATCATAGAATTAACAAGGTTGGAAAAGACCTCAAAGATAATCAGCTCCAACCTGCCACTCAAGACCTCATGACCACTAGACCATGGTACCAAGTGCTACATCCAGTCCCCTCCTGAACACCTCCAGGGATGGTGACTCCACCACCTCCCTGGGCAGCACATTCCAATGGCAAACAACTCTCTCTGTGTAGAACCTTCTCCTCACCTCAAGCCTCAACTTCCCCTGGCGCAGCTTGAGACTGTGTCCTCTTGTTCTGGTGCTGGTTGCCTGGAAGAAGAGACCTGTGAGAAGAGACCTTGGAGAAGAGAATCTTGCAGACAAGAAGATTTTCACAAGCCAGGAGCATGTGTTGGAAGCAGAAGGAAGAGAGTCACCAGCAGGTCAAGGGAAGTGATAAAAAAAATAAATCCCTGGAAGTTTGCTGTGAGCAGAGGATGGGAAGGGGGGACAGTGACAGTATCTCCTAGAGGAACAACATGTGTGTCAGCAATGGATGTGGTCTGATTCTCCCATAAGCCATCCTGGAAAGCCAGCAGGCTTTCAGAGTACTTCCCAGGCCTGGAACATTGCTGCACTAGTTTTGTGTTCACAGTAATCAGGGAAGCTCTGTTTTGTGGACAAAATACAAGGCATTGAAATACATCACTGTAGGGTCTCTCATGTCATTGTGTGCATGTTCAGTGTCTTGTGGGCACTTGTCAAAGTTAGGTACTGCAGAGTGCGTGTTTCTACAGTAGAGTATCTTTTGCTTTGGAACAGGACTGCATCACAATGTTGTAAAGCCTTTTGCTTTTTCTTTTGCAGAATGAAATGGTTACATTTGCACTAAATACATGCAAGTAGGTCATTTGCCACAGAGTTTCTCTTGAATCTCCTCTCCTCTCCTCTCCTCTCCTCTCCTCTCCTCTCCTCTCCTCTCCTCTCCTCTCCTCTCCTCTCCTCTCCTCTCCTCTCCTCTCCTCTCCTCTCCTCTCCTCTCCTCTCCTCTCCTCTCCTCTCCTCTCCTCTCCTCTCCTCTCCTCTCCTCGAGTCTCCTCTCCTCGAGTCTCCTCGAGTCTCCTCTCCTCGAGTCTCCTCTCCTCTCCTCGAGTCTCCTCTCCTCTCCTCTCCTCGAGTCTCCTCCTCTCCTCTCCTCGAGTCTCCTCTCCTCGAGTCTCCTCTCCTCGAGTCTCCTCTCTCCCCTCGAGTCTCCTCTCCTCTCCTCGAGTCTCCTCTCCTCTCCTCGAGTCTCCTCTCCTCTCCTCTCCTCGAGTCTCCTCTCCTCTCCTCGAGTCTCCTCTCCTCGAGTCTCCTCTCCTCGAGTCTCCTCTCCTCTCCTCTCCTCGAGTCTCCTCTCCTCGAGTCTCCTCTCCTCGAGTCTCCTCTCCTCTCCGAACCTCTCCTCGAGTCTCCTCTCCTCTCCGAACCTCTCCTCTCCTCTCCCCTCCCTTCCCCTCCCTCTCTCCCCTTCCCCTCCCCCTCCCCTCTCCCCTTCCCCTCCCCTCTCCCCTTCCCCTTCCCCTTCCCCTTCCCCTTCCCCTTCCCCTTCCCCTTCCCCTTCCCTTCCCCTTCCCCTTCCCCTTCCCCTTCCCTTTCCCCTTTTCCTCTTTCTCCCCCCCCCAACCCCCAAGGACAAAACCTCCAGTGTTCATTAGTCTGTGATTAAAGAACACAGCTGGCATCAATGGACCTCATTTATCACAGCTTGTATCCGCTGGCATGCATTTACCTGACTTAATCACATGTCTGTAGGTAGCAAGTTTACAGAGAAACAATGTGTTCCATACATGAAATACAATTTTAAGAGTGCTCTTACTGTGCCCAGCTGTTCTTTATTCCACCCAAGAACAATTCTTTATGCAACAATTTCAAGGCTTTATTCTGCAACCTCGAACTATTTGGAGTTTTGCCTGCACATATGACATGAGATTATTCTGTGAATAAATGCCAACAATATACCATAGAACCTTCCCAGCTATCCCCAAGGAGTAAAAGTCCTCAGGACTGGACAGCAGAGCTGCTGGAGCTAGTGAATGCGACATTCTGGTCTTTGTGACCAGGTTCAGCGGGACACAGTGCGTCACATTCTTTTGGGGCGGCCTCCCACTCCAGCTAAATCCAGAGTACCCAGGTTTTGACAACGTGTCTGATGTGATTTTTACCCTGGAGTAAATTTGTGTAACGATTTATAAATATTTATAAAAATATAGATTTTTTTAAATGCTTTCAGTGATTTTGGCTCCCACTACAGCTGGATGTGCTATTAACGAGACAACGAACAGGACTTGGTTACGTGCTCTACAGCTGACACCCACAGAGATTTCTTTGCATGCTTCTTACAACTCAAGGCAAAATATAGATTTATTGTTATAGACCAGGTGTGCAAGATCCAGTTAAAATAGTGACAGATCAATATATGACTGAAAATAAACTCTCCCACATTTTCCATTAAATCTCTCAATGCCTTTATATGCAAGACATCTCCCAGATGACCGAAACAGTGTTATATACATAGTCAGAAATATATACAAACTTCTGTAGATATTTATTCATTGGCAAATTCCCAGGCTTGTGCAGGTCTCCAAAAATACAATTGGAAAAGACAAGTGATCATTTTTATCTTCATGTGTACTTAAAGGGAGAAGTGGAGAGACAGAAGTGGAGGGGCAGAAGTGTATTTCTGCCCCTGAGAATGAGCCAGACAGGATTAGTCTATTCAGTCAATAATTTGGTGTGAAAACTTAATTTCACTGAAGTCAGCAATAATAGGACTGAATCTTTAGTTTTAAGTCTTCCTTGAGAGTGGAATTTCCACTTGCATGGCGAGACAGAGTAAGGCTAATGCAACACTCGCAGTCCCATTTAGATTTTACCACCCCTCCACTTCCCTCTCAATTGAAACAGAATTTACACGTGGTCTTCCCCCACCTGTGTGGAGGTAAGTTTTGTTCCAATCAGAGTTTTATTGTAAGAACAATACTAAAATACATCTATTTCTTTCAAGAAAACCCAGAAAATACAACACTTTTTAATCAAGATAATGCTTCAAAGCTTCAGCAAACAAACTTTGTCCCTGAGGCCCTGATTCTGCCTTCAGTAGTTACTTTGTGCAGAACACAAGATCTATCTGACTTTCTTCCTCTTTTTTTCTTCAAGTGTCTCTATCTGATATGCTGGTACAATACTGTTATATAACAAAAATTATCACTCCCTCAAAGATGCACAAATCTATACTGAGATCATAGAATCATAGAATCAATCAGGTTGGAAAGACCTCAGAGATCATCAAGTCCAACCTGTCACCCAACCCCTCATGACTAACTAAACCATGGCTTCAAAAGCCACATCCAATCCTTTTTTGAACACTTCCAGGAATGGTGACTCCACCACCTCCCTGGGCAGCACATTCCAATGGCCAAACTCTCTTTCTGGGAAGAACTTTCTCCTCACCTCCAGCCTAAACTTCCCCTGGTGCCGCTTGAGACTGTGTCCTCTTGTTCTGGTGCTGATTGCCTGGGAGAAGAGACCAACCCCCACCTGGCTCCAACCTCCCTTCAGGTAGTTGTAGAGAGCAAGAAGGTCTCCCCTGAGCCTCCTCTTCTCCAAGCTTAACAACCCCAGCTCCCTCAGCCTCTCCTCATAGGGCTTGTGCTAGAGGCCTCTCCCCAATCTTGTTGCTCTTCTCTGGACATGTTAGAGTGTCTCAATATCCTTCTTAAACTGAGGGGCCCAGAACTGGACACAGTACTTAAGGTGTGGCCTAACCAGTGCTGAGTACAGGGGCAGAATGAGATGATAGGAACTTCATTACTACTTTTCCAAGTCATGTTCTAAGTATCTTGATGCTCAGCTATATTTTAAATTGCATTTCTAATTTTTTCTTCAAATGCAAATTGAGGGAAAGATGATTTTGAATTATAATAAGAGAAGGAAGGAAATTAATTTAAGGCTTTTGATATAGGTAGGTTACTATCTGGAAAAATATAATATTGCTACATGGAGACATTTTACCATTCAAAAGTTGCACTTAATAATCCAAATTAATACAAATTTGATGTAATTGAATTAAAGGTAAACTTAAATTTTATGAATTTGATTTTATTTCCAGGTGAACTCAAGTACAGTAATACAGGACATAAAAACTGACTTTAACAAGCATGAGTTACTGTCTGCACATCAGGACTCAATAATATCAGTAGCTGGCATACTAAATAGCTCCACTGGCTTTGCAGACAACGTGCAGAGAAGGATTCCATTCAGGAAATGTTGTAGTAGTAGAATTCACACCTGATCGTTTAGGACTGTTCCAAACATTTCCATCATTTGTGGAACACTTCTTTCTTTAAACAAAACATTACAATCTTCAAGCACTGTGTTCAGATCTGAGGTTCCTAGCATAAGACACTCTCAGGTGACTTAGGAGGAGGGGAACAGAGATGATCAGGAGGCTGGAGCACCTCCCTTAAGAGGACATGCTGAGAATGTTGAAGTTATTCAGCTTGGAGAAGAGAGGGCTCCAGGGAAAACTTATATCAGCCTATCAGTACCTAAACAGGGACTGAAGGAAATGTGGAAAGGGAGAGTGTAGACAGAGGATGAAGAACAATATTTTGAGGCTAAAAGATGGTAGATTTAGATTAGATATTAGGACTAAATGCTTTATTGTGAGGGTAGTGAGATGCTGGAACTGATGGCCCAGAGAAGTTGTGGATGTACCCTTCCTGGAAGCATTCAGGCAAGGATGGATGAGGCTTTGACCGATCTGGTCTTTTGGAAGGTGTCCCTGCTAAAACATTGATCCAAATTCTGGACTCTATTCTGACTCATGTCAGCAAGTGATAAACCCAGGTCAACCAATTTACTTCTAATAGTCATTCATTACAAGGCAGCACACAAACGTTGAATTTTGGATCACTATTTGGAGTACTCATAGTTAGAAAAAGCAAGGTTGTCAATGAAGAAGAGTTGGTGTTCTTTCCTGCAAGTTATACAGACTCCTGAAACTCCTTCTTTGCTCTGGGGCAAGTTTCACATGTAGGCATACATCTATACGAGTTCTGTGCTCAGCACCTGGTGTGGATGTCACAAAGAAACAAAATGCACAGCAAAACTGGGTCAGACTCACAAAATTATGTTCCAAGCAGAGCCTACATATTAATGTTGGCTACTTTAGCTGCAATGTTTTTGTTACCTAGCACCAGGTTAAATTTGTCCCATCTCTTTCTTCCTCCTATGCACATGGTCTTCACATTTCATGAGGCTACTACTCTATGAGACCTAGTGTACTGAACTTCAGAGATAACCAGAAATCATCTGAAATCATCAGAAATCATCTGAAGAGCACTAAAGCTAGAAGAATCCTTACATTTGCTGCTTTGCTGTACTTTACATATACATTTGGCAAGCAAATAAAACATTTTAAATACAGTGGTTCTTTGATGCCTGTCTGTAAGTATAGCAATGTAAGGGTGATGTCTTTATGTCTTCAGGAGCACTATATTTGCCGTACAAGTTAACATCACTACACAAATATTTTGCTAACACTACCACAGAAAGCTGTTTCATACAGCCAGGTCTGTAACCCCAAACTGGAATGTAATAGCAACCTGAATTCTGCCTTTTCATATTTCAATACCTGTCATGGGTTTATGAGAGGTCTGTCTCCTCTCCCCTGAACAGCACTACTAAGAGTGGTTTCAGATCTAATGGTAAAAGGATTTCACTGACTGTGTGTTGGTGCATAGCCTAAAACTACCACAATCCCTAATGAGATTTAGAGATAATACAAATCCCATTGTGTAAATTACTATGCCGCTGTGGGGTACAGCACAGATTGCAATCGGAACTGCATGGTCACTGTTACAAAGTGTCACCTGCAAAAGAAGAAATTCAGTTGGAAAAGAAAATTGAAAATCACAGTTTTATGTTATGAACAATTCTATGATTCTATGAACTGTGCAAATGTGAACTGCAGGTATACTGCACAGGGATCGAGATCACCTGTCTTTGCCTGAAATGTGTCTACATAAGGTGCCTGATCTCTGTTACAATCAATGAAGATGCGGTCAGTGAGTACTGTTGGTCAGCTTTCCTGACCAGTAAGAATGCCTGTTTCAAGGCAAAATTAACAGTTCCCTAGAACTTCATGAATGACAGGCAGAATTTAGAGAACAGATTGTGTGCAAACTCCTACACTGGAGATATCCCACATTTAGGCAATCCATATCCTCCTCTAGCCATCCAAAGTGAGATGTCTGAAATAGTAATCAAAGCTCCTCCTAAAGTCAGTGAAAGGAAACCAGCACCTCTACATGGCAATGCATCTCATTCCTGGATCTGTGTTTATCATCACAGATGGAAGGAAACACATCGAACACTGAAATTTAGCTCAGACCCAACAATGAGTTTTGTTCAAGATTAGATGAAGCTATGTGAGGCAAGTATCTCAGCTACCATTACAGTCAAAAGGGCTTATTTTGGTCTGCCATCATTTGAGATGACCTAGGATATTGTGTCTAGTGTCCAGTTGCCACTGCAGATGATCACAGGTCATATGCTGTAATTTCCAGCCTGTTGCAAATCCATGAGCTGCGCTAAAGGGGGTCAGATGACATTGGATGTATATATCTAGGTATATAAATTGAGCACAATGAAGATTCAATCCTCTCTAAAGGAAGAATATTACATAAAGTAAATGTGTAAGAGAAAAAAAAAAAGAGTTTGCATTGTACTATTTACCATAAAATTAGCCACAAAAGATGAACATAGTAAATACACTGTATTCCCAAACTGAGTAAGCATGAAAAAACTGTGTGGTAAGGTTCCAATGTCAATAACTGCTTTTACACAAATGCTCTTCTCTCTAATTTACAAGTGTGATACAAAGATACTACTACTGACACCAATACATGCACAGAAATGTGATTTTTGGCTTATTCGTGGAAACCAGACTATCAGTTTTGCTCTCTGTTCAGATATGGGAGGCAGGGAAATGCCACCCTGCAGCTATGATGAGTTCTTAGAATCATAGAACCAATAAGGTTGGAAAAGATCTCAGAGATCATCAAGTCCAACCAATCACCCAACACCTGAGGAGTAACTAAACCATGGCTTCAAGTGCCACCTCCAATACCCTCTTGAACACCTCCAGGGACGGAGACTCCACCACCTCCCTGGGCAGCACATTCCAATGGCCAATTACTGTTTCTGTGAAGAACTTTCTCCTCACCTTGTGCCTATAGACAAGTGCCTTCACTGCATCTTCTAAGAAATGAATACCAGTCTTGTCTAAAGAATGCAAAACTCCCACTGAAGTAAAAAAAGCAATGCCTCATTCATATAGCTGGAAGCAGAATTCAGCTCTCAAAGCTAAACCAGCTTTCACTCACCTGCTGCTTTCATTCTGAAATGCATTTTCAGTTGGTATCCTGTATAAATCATGAATTGAAAGCACTGTGCTTTATCAACAAGACAGTATCCCAGTCACAAAGTGCTATCTAAATAAAACCAAAACCCAAAAGTAAGCAGGAATGACCTGAACATGACATCCACATTCTGGGGTTTCCCCTGTGACAAACCCTTGCATTGTCTATTACACATTTACACGGTATCAGTTTTCATTTGGTCATTGTTGTTTAAAGCAGGGGAAGGCTTGCTCTTCTGGCCATCAGTTCCTCCTTTGGATGTCTCCTGGAAGAAAAGCCTTGGCATCCACAGTGACATCAAAATCCGTTTGTATTCGTTCCGAAAGTTTTGGTTAAGAAGTCCATATATTATTGCATTAAGGCAGCTGTTGAAGTAGGCCATGAAGTAGCTTACAATGAACAACCATTCAGGAACTTTTGGTGCCATTTCCATGGGATCAATGGCTACGGCCAGTCCAATGAAGTTCAGAGGCGCCCAGCAAAAGGCAAAGATCACAAAAACCACAAACATGGTGAGAAAGTTTCTGAAGTCACTTGGCTTCAGTCTTGGCTTTGTTTCTGATTTGACTCGTCTTCTAACTTGAAGCACTAAGCCCCAAATCCGAAGGTAGCAGAAGCTCACGATGGTGATGGGGACGATGAAGTGAATCACCACGACAGCTATGGTGTAGTAGGAGCTCGCGGTCTGAATGAACGTGCACGAATAGATGCGTGGGTCATACTTCAAAGAGCCCAGAAAAAAATTTGGCACAATTGCAACCACTGTTAATACCCAGACTAAGGAGACATACAGCATTGTGTTCCAGCTGCTGTACACTTTGTCATAGGCAAAGCTGTGACAGATGTAGCAATATCGGTTTATTGCGATTGCGGTAATGTTGAAAATGGAGCCTATGACACTTAGTCCCATCACAAAGCCGCTCACTTTACAGTGGATTTCACCCAAAGTCCATCCATTGTGGAAGATAGCTAAGAGCACCAGTGGGTACGGATACAAGGCCACCACCAGATCAGCAAAAGCTAGGCTCACCACAAATGCATTACCTGGGGAAAAAGAAAAATACATAGACATGAGCCTTACAGCAAGCATAGTTGTGAAGAAGAAGAAGAAAAGTGGATAGATTATTTTGGATGTCTGCAATGCTAAATCACAGTATCACAGTGTCACAGTATCACTAAGGTTAGAAGAGACCTCGAAGATCATTGAGTCCAACCTGTCACCACAGATCCCATGGCTAGACCATGGCACCAAGTGCCACGTCCAATCCCCTCTTGAACACCTCCAGGGACGGTGACTCCACCACCTCCCTGGGCAGCACATTCCAGTGGCGAATAACTCTCTTGTTGAGAACTTTCTCCTCACCTCGCCTAAACTTCCCCTGGCACAGCTTGAGACTGTGTCCCCTTGCTCTGGTGCTGGTTGCTAGAGAGAAAGGCCAACCCCTTCCTGGCTACAACCACCTTTCAGGTAGTTGTAGAGAGCAATGAGGTCTCCCCTGAGCCTCCTCTTCTCCAGGCTAAACAATCCCAGGTCCCTCAGCCTCTCCTCATAGGGCTTGTAAATTATTGATAATGTCAGCAAGCAGCAGGTATATAAGACCAATAGGTCTGAATGGGAAATAATTTTACAGTCAGCTTAGAACACTGTGGAAATATCTGCAGGAACATGATATTTCAAACCTGTTGGTGACTGAATTATACCTCCTTTCTGGTTTGATTTTTAATAAACATAACCATCAGCAAGACACATAAGCACCTCTGGAGTTTTTGCAGTGTAGCTAACTCCACAGCTGGATTGAATGAGGTGAAAAAGAAAGAGAGTCTAAATTGTGCCAGTTAGGCAAGTTATTATGCTGTTCTAACCTAGCACTGTAATACTAACAGGCTTGAGAGGTATCAAGGGGAATGTTATACATAGACTAGGTCTACAGGGTTTAGAAGGAGGTGTTGTTTTATGTGTATTCTAAATTGCTACACAATTGTCTGTTGTATAGATATTGTCTGCATGAATGGCTTACCCATACTGCAGCTGGATTGACTAAGGAAGACTGAACTGCCTTCACCATCCTCTGTAGAAAGGCTCAACTTAAACTCATTGGGTAAAAAATACCTGAATGCAAGAGAAGGCATTCAGATTTATGAAAGGAGCCTGTAGCTCCTTTTCTGAGGATGACATTTAAACATGTTTTGGTGATATTGTCTCTCTTTAAAGGGTGTCCTTTTCCTCAGTTTGAAATTGCTCAATATCTGAGGAAGTTTTAATAAATTAGTGAGGTAGTAAAGCATATTCCTGACAAGTGAAATGTGAAATAATTCCCTAGGAACTTCACAGGAGACACAAATTAGAGGCACTAACTTTAGATTATTGGCATTTAGGTAGCACAAAGCACATTTTTGGTTTGCACACTTGTTATTTTGTTCTTAAAATCCTTCACAGCATGAATCAATAAGGTTGGAAAAGACCTCAATGATCATCAAGTCCAACCTGTCACCCAACACCTCATGACTAACTAAACCATGGCTTCAAGGGTCACCTCCAATCCTCTCTTGAACACCTCCAGGGATGGTGACTCCACCACTCCCTGGGCAGCACATTCCAATGGCCAATTAATCTTTCTGGGAAGAACTTTCTCCTCACCTCGAGCCTAAACTTCCCCTGGCACAGCTTGAGACTGTGTCCTCTTGTTCTGCTGCTGCTTGCCTGGGAGAAGAGACCAACCCCCACCTGGCTACAACCTCCCTTCAGGTAGGTGTAGAGAGCAAGGTCCAGGAGGTCTTTAAAGAGCTCGGAGAAAGTAAATGTTCCTTAGTAGACCTAAGGCAGCATTTGGAGTGGCTACAATTACATTCATATGATAAGCAAAAAAAGGTAAACTTTTGCTACCTGTAACAATATAGAAACAACAAAATGATCATGTTATTACCGTTATTTCCATAATTTACCTCATGCACTTTGTTCCTAGATTTCAGCAAACAGAAAATGGTGTTCATTTATATGAAACATATTGGTCACTGGCATGAAAAGATCCCTTAATTACAAGGAGCAGCTAATTAAAAGGCACATATGTAACCAGGGGCTCAGAAAGAGACACATCTGGTGCTGTTTCAAACATTGATAGTCGAGTGCATAAAGAAGAGAAATGGGGTCTCATATTGACTTTGGCTATCACAGAAGCAGAGTTGATATTTCATGAAGCTTTATTGTATATTGATTTTGTTTCCCTGATTAACAGGAAAAAGGGAACTTTCATACCCTCTTGTAATGCTGGGATGACTTGGTATTGTAGCACTTTTCACCACAGACCTCACTTTTTGATAGTGTCCAAAGGGCTAAGCATTTGCCTTCTGAAAAGACAATTAACTTCTAATGTCTCTACCAAAACAGAGAAGCAAATGCTATCATCAACCTCTTTTATAAAAAACTATTTTCTTCATTCTTTGATCTCAGGCTTGCTAAAATTATTAATTATATATCCTGTTTGTTTTTTTTAATTTAATTTTATATTTTTATTGGATGGTGTTTTGGTTGGTACCACATTTGTTTTACAAGTGTCTTACACACTGCATGCAGACAGCTCTGTTTCCCACTGGCTGCAGTCATGTTTGTCATTGCATACTCTTCTTCTGCATCCAATACTCTTGTCTTATTTGGCACCAAAAGGCCCAGCTTCAAGACAGGAAAATTGTTTCCATGAAGCCTGTTGTGAAGACTGTTGCATTTTTCCCTGCCTTCTCCTCTCCTGTCATATTTGGGATGATGTGTAGCAACAAATTTAAGGAGTAGGGACAATTAAGCAGAAAGTCTCATAGAATCATAGAATCATAGAATCAACAAGGTTGGAAAAGACCTCAGAGATATCAAGTCCAACCTATCACTCAAGACCTTGTGACTAACTCAACCATGGCTTCAAGTGCCACGTCCAATCCCCTCTTGAACACCTCCAGGGATGGTGACTCCACCACCTCCCTGGGCAGCACATTCCAATGGCAAATTACTCTTTCTGTGAGGAACTTTCTCCCCACCTCCAGCCTAAACTTCCCCTGGCACAGCTTGAGACTGTGTCTTTGTTCTGGTGCTGGTTGCCTGGGAGAAGAGCCCAACCCCCACCTGGCTACAACCTCCCTTCAGGTAGTTGTAGAGAGCAATAGGTCTCCCCAGAGCCTCCTCTTCCCCAGGCTAAACCCCCAGCAATGTCAATGAATAGGACTATAATGTGGCTTTGGTTTGTTTTTGTTTTTAAATACCAAGGACTGACTCAGGACAGTTACTTTATTCTTCTATTTGATATTCTAACCCTAAGGAAAACTCTTATTTCTTACTTCATTAAGTCTTCAGTCAGGATAAAAGCAGGAAAACTCTTTGCTAAGGCTTATGGCTTAAAAACTCCTTTAATAATCAGTACTATTTATAATTAGATACCCACTTATACTGTCTGAGAATGATAAGAACTACAGTTTTTCTATCATATCACTCTGACAACTACCTTTAGGTATTTATCTGTACTAAGGGAAGAGGAGCAAGATCTTGACTTTAATGAAGTAAATAAGAGTCATATCATTCTATAAAAAGAAGCCAATCCTTTCCCTGGAGAGTTCACAGTAAAAGACATGCTCAGGAAGAAGTAAGAGTGACACACTGTCTATGAACACTGGCCATTTCTCTATTGCTAGCTTACTCTTTGACTCCCATTTTCATGTCTCTTTCAGACACCTGCAGCCCTCAAAATGAACTTTAAAAGAGGTTTCTAGAAGGGATCCAATAGCTTTTTTTGGTTGTGGATAATGTACAAAGAGAGGATCTGGGCTCAGTCTCTGAGCAATCTTATGGTCAAAGTCACAAGATCCTAGAAATATAGAGTCAACAAGGTTGGAAAAGCCCTCAGAGATCATCAAGTCCAACCTGTCACCCAACACCTCCTGATGAACTAAAACCATGGCTTCAAGTGCCATGTCTGGATACTACTTCAGATATGCATGGTGCCATCCATTCTGTTAAGTTACTTTGATATAAACACTAAGCATGAAGAAGGCTTTGTTGCTTTAGTTTTTAAAACATTCAGAAAATACACAAGGTAAGTTAGTCTTTCAGTTACTTCCTGTAAGACATAAAAGGAAAAGGGAAACCAAAAGTATTACAGTCTCAATAGCAATTCCACATTTCTACAGGTGATGCTGCTTACATGCAAAACCCTTTCTCAGATGTAAAATCACCCCTCTCTAATAAAAGTAACTTTGATCCTGATACTAGGCTGGATAAGGAAATTGCAGGTGGCTTACACTTTTTGTTTCCAACTACCAGCAATTTGTGTAAAGAAAATGTTATTTTTATAGAATAGAATTAGAAGAGAATTTACCAAGTTGGAAAAGACCTCAGAGATCATCAAGTCCAACCTATCACCCAACACAGTCTAATCAACTGAACCATGGCACCAAGCACCCCATCCAGTCCCTTCCTAAACACCTCCAGTGATGGTGACTCCACCACCTCCCTGGGCAGCACATTCCAATGGGCAATCACCCTTTCTATGAAGAACTTCTTCCTAATATCCAGCCTAAATCTTCCCTGGCACAGGTTGAGACTGTGTCCTCTTGCTCTGGTGATGGTTGCCAGGAAGAAGAGACCAACCCCTACCTGGCTACAACCTCCCCTCAGGTAGTTGTAGAGAGCAAGAAGGTCACCCCTGAGCCTCCCCTTCTCCAGGCTAAGCAACCCCAGCTCCCTCAGCCTCTCCTCACAGGGCTGTGCTCCAAACCCCTCCCCAGCTTTGTTGCCCTTCTCTGGACATGTTCCAGCAACTCAACATCTTTCCTAAACTGAGGGGCCCAGAACTGGACAAACTGACCCAGAACTAGTTTTGATATTAATGTTATTGCCTCATATTAATTATATTAGTGTAAATTAGCTGCCTTTTTAGGCCTCTTTAATGACTGTTGAAGTTAATGGGAGACTTGCTATAGACCTAAAGGAGACATTAATTAGGTACAAGAAAATAAAGGTCTCTTATTTAAAAGAATGGGAAATACAGAAAGCATTTGATCCATATAACAAGAGCAAGAACAATGAAAAAAAAATAAGCACTTGAACTTTATTTGAAGGTAAAAGAACAAAATTCAAAGCCTAAACCCCTTTCATAGAATCATAGAACCATTTCAGCTAGAAAAGACCTCCAATCATTGATCTGAACCATTATCTAACCACCAAGCAAGTGCTAAACCACGTCCCATAGTGCCTAAAGCTTTTAAAGCAGCCGTTACAACAGGTTTGTGTCAACTAAGAGTAAACTGGTATCAAACTGATTTCATGTGCCCATGTCTCCGCTCCTGGTTGTACAAGAATAGCTCTGTAACTCAAACTATGGACCAGTTTGCTCACCAAAATAATTTAAGCAGCAAGTTGTTCTAATTGCCAGCCTGCGTGGGTATCTGATGCAGGTATGAGTGTTCTTCCAGCTCAGAGTTCAAGATTCTGGCAAAGCAGATACTTACTCTGGTGAAACTACGTAGCTGGTCCTATTTCTGGAGCATCTTCAGTATACATATGTCATAGAATCATAGAAGCAACCAGGTTGGAAAAGACCTCAGAGATCATCAAGTCCAACTTATCACCCAGCACCTCATGGCTAACTAAACCATGGCTTCAAGTGCCACATCCAATCCCTTCTTGACCACTTCCAGTGATGGTGACTCCACCACCTCCCTGGGCAGCACATTCCAATGGCAAATTACTCTTTCTGTGAAGAATTTCTTCCTTACATCCAGCCTACACCTCCCCTGGCACAGCATGAGACTGTGTCCTCTTGTTCTGGTTATGGTTGCCTGGGAGAAGAGACCAACCCCCACCTGGCTACAACTTCCTTTCAGGTAGTTGTAGAGAGCAATAAGGTCTCCTCTGAGCCTCCTCTTCTCCAGGCTAAGCAACCCCAGCTCCCTCAGCCTCTCCTCACAGGGCTGTGCTCCAGACCCCTCACCAGCTTTGTTGCCCTTCTCTGACACCTTCCACTCAACTCCTTTCCTAAACTGAGGGGCCCAGAACTGGATACACGACTAAAGGTGTGGCCTAACCAGGGCTGAGTACAGGGGCAGAATGACTTCCCTGCTCCTGCTGGCCACACCCTTCCTGCTGCAGGCCAGGATGCCATTGACCTTCTTGTTCACCTGGGCACACTGCTGGCTCATGTTCAGCCTACTATCGACTGATGGAGAATGCTTTGTACACTCATTTTTCGTGTTGTGCTGCACTGAAAAGAATTCAGGATCAAGAGGAACAGAAGCACTGCATGTAAAAAGCTCACGACTGTGGCTTAGTGACTTGCAAAGAGACACAGTTCACAGGCCTGCATCTGCCACTGTGAGTCAGTGCTGGAAGCTACATTTGCGGAGATGAATGTCAGGCTTTAAGCTGCAGCTCTCAGCTGTCAACATAGCCTTGCTGAAAAGAAGCACCTAGTTGCACTGCTGATTAGTGATGCATGAATTAGGCACGTTTGGCAGCTAGGTGTGAATACAACCCAGAGGCTAAGTTAGTTGTGCACACTCAGGCTTGTTCTCCCCGTGGCTAAATACAGGAGCACTGGTGCTCGCTGTGAGTTTGCCACCATGAGCTTCGTAATAGACTGCAGGTGTAAAAAACATTTCTAGTCCTGTGCTGTTAAAAACTTATAAAAGGCTTGAGATTTGTAACCCTTAGCTGTGCAATTTTGCTTGCCTGTGGCTTCCTCTGGCGCACGCTGGGGCAGTGGTGACTCTCTATTGCCACCTAGTGCACCAGCCACAACAGAGAATACTCGGCAGGGTAGAAGCAAAAGCAAACGATTGGCTCTTCCAGAGCAAAGCCTGAGAGTTAATCACATAGAATGTTTATGGAGTCATCGATACTTTTCTGAGCTGCTGATACTTTCTTAAATTGCAGGAACTTTCCTGGTACTGGGTGGTTCAGAGACAAAGGGGGAAGAAGAGGAGGCAAAACAGGCTCTTCTGGAGAATTCACTTAGTGGTTAGGACACTTCCATGGCAGAAGACCCTTTCTTTGAAAAAAGACTTGAGCCTATGTCTCCCATAGTCCCAAGAGAGTGCCCTACTCACCAGCCCTGCTGTTCTCCTGGGGTTAGCCTGCTTGTCTCTTTCTAGGTTACGTTCAAGAATTTCACCCTAGAATCAGAACACACAGGTTATCACTTCCATTGCAGAGGACTCTTCATCAGTGTGCTTCAAAGTAAATCAGACCGAACCAAACCAAACCAAACCAAACCAAACCAAACCAAACCAAACCAAAAATACCCAAGCAAGCAAGCAACCAACCAAAAAACCCCACCAGAACCAACCAAAACCAACACAACAACAAACCCCCCACCAAAACCACCAAAACCCCAAACCAAACCAGAAAACCAAACCAACTGACCAACGAACCACCAACAAACCACCAACCAGCCAAACTAACAAACCAAAAATAATCCCCAACAACACCCAGGGGGAAAACTGAGATGACAGGTGCAGGGACTCTCCTAAGACACAGATTAGGAATAACACTCTAGGCTCATGAGCCTTACTCTTCTGCATTAGATAATCCCAACTCTATTAGGCACACTCTGGAAAAGTGTCCAGCTCACTACTCAAAACATGACACCATGGTGACATGCTGGCACGGAGGGATGCATCCAATAGAAGAGCTGGAGCTATTAGTGGAGCTAGTCAAATTAGAAGCAAACAGAAAGGGGTGGTTGTGGAGATTCCTATTAAACCTGTGGAATCTTAACAGGTCTTGCCTGTAGTCAAAGGAAGGCTGGAAAAATACTTGAATGAGGCATCACTTGAAGGTACTAAACAGACATAAACATATTACATCAAGGAAATCTTCTGAGCTGGAAAGAATCAGAAGCTGAGAGAATAAAGAAGTATTTATTATATAGAGTTGCTCTGCTCTCTTTTTCTTCCTGAGTTACTGCTTACATCTACAGTTAAGGACAGAGTATGAGGCTAGCTATGCCCTTGGTCTGTACCAATATAACTGCTCCTATAATGAGGACAGCAGGGTTCAGTGACACCGTTTGGATGCACAGCTTCTTCTAGGGCTTCCCTGTTGTGGTGGTTTGAGCAATGCGATGAGACATTCCCATGCAGGTTCTTGTCAGACACCCCTCTACCCACCCAGCCTAGCTTTCTTGGCAAAATGTTTGACATGGCAATAAACTTGTTGTAATAAACTCATTGTATATGTCTGGCCACCTGCAACTGAGATGCATTTTGCAACAGGCTTGGGGGTGAAGATCCTTTATACAAACGCCCTCACACTAAAGTCAGTCTTGCCTTCAGGATTGTCTAGGAAGCCAAAAGGCCACACTGTTGCTCAGAGAGTGTCTCTACTTAAGGTATTATTGCTTTTCATGCAGGGAATGAATGCAAGACCTGTGTTCTGCATGCTTACCACTGTGGGTACCAGAACAGAATACAGAATACAAAATTAACCAGGTTGGAAAAGACCTTTGAGATCGTCGAGTCCAACCTATCACCCAACACCATCTCATCAACTAAACCATGGCACCAAGTGCCTCATCCAGTCTCCTTTTAAACATTTCCTGTGGTGGTGACTCCACCACCTCCCTGGGCAGCACATTCCAATGGCCAATCTCTCTGTGAAGAATTTCTTCCTAACACCCAGCCTAAACCTCCCCTGGCACAGCTTGAGACTGTGTCCTCTTGTTCTGGTGCTGGTCGCCTGGGAGAAGAGACCAACCCCCACCTGGCTGCAACCTCCCTTCAGGTAGTTATAGAGAGCAATAAGGTCTCCTCTGAGCCTCCTCTTCTCCAGGCTAAGCAATCCCAGCTCCCTCAGCCTCTCCTCACAGGGCTTGTTCTCCAAACCCAGTGGGCACCAGTGATGGACCAGCATCAAAGCCTCCAGTTACCGAGCACAATAACTGAATAACTATAAAACCAGACTGGGTTGTTTTATTTTTTCACTTATTGATGAAAGAAGATGTTTCCTGTAACTGTCAGTACATATCAGCTTAATTTTCTTCACTCGAAGTAATCACAGCTGTTGATTGCTTCAGCTAAGGAAGAATAGGAAAGCTACATGAACAAGTGCAAGTATGAAAAGTCATTTACTGCTGACAAAGGGGCTAATAGGAAAAGCTGTAAAACACAACAGGTGCAATCTAGTCAGGTCCTATAAATAGCCAAGGAACCTATTATTGCTAATAACTAAATTTTTTCAGTCTCTCAACACTGTATTGCATTTCATAGAAAGAAGTGAACTATGTAGTGTTTCGTAAGATGTTGTCCTCCTAAAAACCAGAACAAAGCAAAACAAAGCCAGCTAACAAAAAACACCCCAACACCTCAAAACAGCAAAACAACCAACCAAACAAAACCAGAACAAATAAACAAACAAAAAAACCCAACCAAAGAAATGAAAAGAAAATCCCCCTCCTAACCTTGGTTCAGAACAGCTGTAAAAGCCTAGAGCGTGGAAGTAAACAAAGGACATTTCACTGCTAAAAGCTCTGGACAAAACTTTGTTGTGTCCTGGCAGATGCTAATTGACATTGTGTGAAAGGTTAGCTCATCTTCTGTTGCCTTCACTATTACCTTCTATTAGCTGCTTCTTTGATGCTGCCTTAATTTGTGTCAATGGAAATTATGCCGGGGTTGTTTTCTCTCTTAAAACAGCAAAACAATGTCCAGGCCCTCAGAATAACTTCTCTCCCACCTTCTCTTAGAAAGGAGGACAGGAAATTGAAGAGTGAAAAAAATGTTGTGCAAACAAAACAGATGTTTTGTTTTGGTAAACAGGTTGTTGGGGGTTGTTTAATATTTACTAGTAGATTAGATGAATCGAAAAGGCCAAGCCAAGAAACCAAACCCAACAGATCCCAGAGCATATAACAATTCTGTTTTGAAAGACAAGGCTCAAGATACTAAAAATATGCAGTGCATAAGGTACACAAAATTGGGACTACTGCAGAATATGGGACACACTCTGCACCAGTTAGCCAAGAGATGTGGTTAGCTATGAGGTCTCAAACACAAGCCCTATGAGGAGAGGCTGAGGGAGCTGGGGCTGTTTAGCCTGGAGAAGAGGAGGCTCAGGGGAGACCTTCTTGCTCTCTACAACTACCTGAAGGGAGGTTGTAGCCAGGTGGGGGTTGGTCTCTTCTCCCAGGCAACCAGCACCAGAACAAGAGGACACAGTCTCAAACTGTGCCAGGGGAAGTTTAGGCTGGAGGTGAGGAGAAAGTTCTTCCCAGAAAGAGTGATTGTCCATTGGAATGTGCTGCCCAGGGAGGTGGTGGAGTCACTGTCTCTAGAGAAGTTCAAGAGGGGATTGGATGTGACATTTGAAGCCATGGTTTAGTAGTCCTGAGGTGTCAAGTGATAGGTTGGACTTGATGATCTCTGAGGTCTTTTCCAACGTTATTGATTCTATGATTCTATCATTGTATGATTCTATGATTCCCTGATTCGATGATAAGGTGCCTTTGCCCTGCAGACCCGTTTAAACAGAACAGGGCATTTTGAGCGGTATAAAGGTTGAGATCTCCTCTTACAGAAATGAAGACATGCAAAATAGTAATTTCCACAGTGATTTACTTAACTGCTCTGCAGGCCTCCAGAAGAAGGACTCACAGCACCTGACAGCTCTACCACCCCAAGTAAATATGTGCAAAGTAGGTACATGCGAACCAACTGAGCTGCAGACAGAAGTCAAATCGCAACCCATAATGCTGCCATTGAGGAGTACAACTTCCAGACACAGAGGGGAATCATAAAATAGTCTTGAAATTCTAGAAAATAGAATCTGCTACACTGCAGTAAATATACAATAGAATTTACAATAGAATAAACCAGGTTGGAAGAGACCTTCAAGATCATGGCATCCAACCCATCAACCAATCCAACCCACCTAAACAACAAACCATGGCACCAAGCACCCATCAAGTCTCCTCCTAATACCTCCAATGATGGTGACTCCACCACCTCCACAGGAGCCCATTCCAATGGGCAATCACTCTCTCTGTATAGAACTTCTTCCTGACATCCAGCCTAAACCTCCCCTGGAACAACCTGAGACTGTGTCCTCTTGTTCTGGTGCTGGCTGCCTGGGAGAAAGACCATTCTCTGCCTGGCTACAGCCTCCCTTCAGGTAGTTGTAGAGAGCAAGAAGGTCACCCCTGAGTCTCCTCCTCTTCCTCCAGGCTAAGCAACCCAGCTCCCTCACCCTCCCTCACAGGGCTTGTGTTCCAAACTCCTCCCCAGCTTCGTTGCCCTTCTCTGACACATTCCAGCAAGTCAACTCCTTCCTAAACTGAGGGGCCCAGACTGGACACAGGACTCAAGGTGCAGCCTAACCAGTGCAGTGTACAGGGGCAGAATGACCTCCCTGCTCCTGCTGGCCACACTGTTCCTGATGCAGGCCAGGATGCCACTGGCCCTCTAGGCTGCCTGGGCACACTGCAGGCTCATGTTCAGCCTCCCATCAACCAGCACCCCCAGGTCCCTCTCTGCCTGGCTGCTCTCCAGCCACTCTGACCCCAGCCTGTAGCACTGCATGGGGTTGCTGTGGCCAATGTGCAGAACCACATTGGCCACAATATAGTATGTGGGAACATCTAATAAGGGTTGACAAGTTGCCAGTGCTTTTAACATTCACTGAGTGCCTTCATTATGATCTTCTTTGCCCTTTCGTTTTTTCCCTGCTTCACCAAGGAAGAAAATAGATGATACTTGATGAAAATGGCCACTGTAGCCTTTCAGTGAGGAAAAAGTCTTACCCTGTTTGTTCTGAGGTTTGGGAAGACCTCATCGCTGTAGATACAGAGGGAGATGAATGTCTTCAGAAGCTGTTGTCAGTCTGTGCCATCTGTTTCTTTTGGAAACAAGGTCTTAAAGCAAAGTACACTGATATGATTCATCTTATAACGATACTCAGAGGTTTGTAAACAGCATGTAAAGAGATGAGTAAATAAAATGCTTTTACAGAAAGTGATTATGTATTCTCTTCTGAAGTATTAGCTGGTTCGCGTTTCAACTCAATACAGGCAAAGCATGTAATGATCATTTCCTGAATTAAGGTCTTTTCTGAGAGCCAGTAAAAGCATTGTAAAATGGCTAATTAAAAACTCTGTTCTACTAGGGCCCATGAGTCCTTATATAGGTGAGAGAGTGACCTGAAGGGTAACAGACACAGACACATAACCAGTATAACCACAGGACCATTTGTGTTAGAATTCTCTGGTGATCATCTGGTGATACTTCTTGGAACCCTCCTGCTCCAAGAGGTATCAACTACAGCAGGTTATTAGGTCTAATGTCCAGCCAGGTTTTGACTATCTCCAGCCATGGAGACTCAACAGCAAGGAATGGGTATATAGGATATTTACTGTTTGCACTAGGAAGCTGACCACATAGCAGTCAGTCAGTCAATAATACAATACACAATACACCACCAGGTTGGAAGAGACCTTCAAGATCATCGCGTCCAACCCATCAACCAATCCAACCCACCTACATACAATACAATACAATGCAATGCAATACAATACAATACAATACAATACAACACAATACAATACAATACAACACAATAAAATACAATACAACACAACACAATACAATACAACACAACACAACACAACACAATACAATACAAATGTCAAAATGTTGTGCTTTTTACAGTCCTAGCCTATGAAGTGTTTTGTAGGAATAACGAAAGAGGATTATCTTGTTTTGAGATTATCTAACTAAAGGCATAATTACAGGGTTTAAAATCAGTTACTTTTTTTGCTCAACCTTGAAGAAACACATATCTGGCACTGAAACTAGACCAGATTGAGGAGTCAACATTTCATACCTGGGACTGTAATCATAAGTAAAGCTCTTTAAATTGTTCTGCTTACCAGCAGATACATTTTGCTAAGCAGATCACTATGGCTAAACCATCTTTTCACAAGATTTTCTTCAGCATTTGATTAAAATTTTACACATTTTTGCTTCTAAAAACTGCAAAAGAAACTACAGCAAAGGAAAATTGTGCTTAACACAAAAACTGATTCCAAAAATAAGCCTTTATCGATGGGCTCTCACCCCACCCGTGAATCTAATAACCAGTATTTTTGCAGTCACTTTAGAGGTCTCACAGGTAGGCTTTGCATCCTTGAGCAGGACCACTCTGTATTTCCACAGCACACAAGTCACTTTCTGTCACTGTATTTTATCCCAGTCAAGTACCTGGAGTATGTGAGCATTCTACCTCACTTTGGGTGGGGGACATAGAATCATAGAATCAATAAGGTTGGAAAAGACCTCAGAGATCATCAAGTCCAACCTAGCACCCAACACCTCAGGACTAACTAAACCATGGCTTCAAGTGCCACGTCCAATCCCCTCTTGAACACCTCCAGGGACGGTGACTCCACCACCTCCCTGGGCAAGCACATTCCATGGCCATTACTCTTCTGAGAAGAACTTTCTCCTCACCTCCAGCCTAAACTTCCCCCTGGTGCAGTTTGAGACTGTGTCCTCTTGTTCTGGTGCTGGTTGCCTGGGAGAAGAAACCAACCCCCACCTGTCTACAACCTCCCTTCAGGTAGTTGTAGAGAACAATAAGATCTCTCCCTGACCCTCCTCTTCTGCAGGCTAAGCAACCCCAGCTCCCTCAGCCTCTCCTCACAGGGCTGTGCTCCAGACCTCTCCCCAGCCTTGTTGCCCTTCTCTGGACACGTTCAAGTGTCTCAATGTCCTTCTAAAATTGAGAAGCCCAGAACTGGACACAGTGTTTGAATTTTACACTTTCTTTCTGTCATGATCTCTAATGTAATAAGACAATGGCATATAAAGATACCAGTCCCCTATTAATCAAATATGGTTGCATCATCTCAGCATTAGGCTTTTCTATTTCACAGAAAGGTCTTTATATATAGCATTTTCTGTCAGGTGATGGTGCTGATGCAACTGCAAGCATGAGAAAGTGTGCTACTTTGGTTTCTCTTTTGGAAAACTATTTTTAAGTTTCAGTTAAGGCTAGACATAGTGATGCAGAAGATTCATGGGAGTTTACCTCCCATTTCTTTCAGTGCCACTGCACACAGAAAACACAGAGTCCTGCCAACGCAAACAATTCTCATCCAATTATTTATCAGCAAGTTATCCCCTGCTTAACAGATGTAATGCTACCAAAAGCAAACATATTTCAAGCTTCAGTTTCTTTTCCTGTTCAGTCTTTTCCAAACAGCAGCAATAAAAGCCTGGATATCTAGTGGCAGCAAGCAATAAAAGCTCACATCCAAGGCAAAGGAAATTTACCATCTTTAAACATGTGCACACTAAAAGGCAGGCTTTTCAGAAATTCTTTTAAGTTGGAAGGGATCTCTTGAGATCATCTAGTTCAACTCCTCCTGCTCATGCTGGGTCAGTGAGAGCAGGCTGCACAGGACTGTGTCCAATTGGGTTTTCAGTATCCCCAGAGGAGACTTCACAACCCCTTGGGCAACACTTCCTCCAGTGTTTAACCAGCCACACAGTGAAAAAAGTTTTCATGTATTCAAATGGAATTTCACAGGTTTTAATTTGTCCTCTACTTCTTGTCCTCTCAGTGGGCTCTACTGAGAAGAGTCTGGCTGCCTCCTCTTCACTACCTCCCTCCAAGTATTTATGTATACATTAGTATCATCCCCTGAGCTTCTCCAATCTGAACTGCCACAGCTCTCTCATCCTCACCTGATCTGGGAGATGCTCCAAGCCCCTGATCATTTCAGTGACCCTGTAATGGACTTCACTCCAGTAAGTCCAAACCTTTCTTGCACTAAGGAGTCCACAATGGGGCATAGAATTCCAGGTGTGGCTTTATCAGTGCTGAGGGGAAGGATGACCTTCCTTGGCCTGCTGGCAGCACTGATGCAGCCCAGGAGGCTGTTAGCCTGCTTTGCTACAGGGATGCTTTAAAATCATCCTCATGATCAGTTTGTTGTCCATCAGAAACCCCAGCTCCTTTTCAGTCAAGCTGCTTTCCAGATGGATGGTTCCCAGCACGTATCGGTGCCTGGGGTTATTGCTCCCCAGGTACAGGACCGTGCACTGTCCCTTTGTGGAACTTTATGAGGCTCCTGACAGACCATTTCTCCAGGCTGTTCCTGCCTGTCTCAATGGCAGCATGACCTCCTGGAGTATCAGCCACGCCTCTCAGCTTTCTATCACCTGTGAACTTGCTGAGGGTAGACTCTGCCACATCATTCAGGTCATGGGTGGTGAAGCTAAACAGTATTGCTCCCAGTATTGATCTGTGAGGTACATCACTAGTGGCTTGCCCACCTGCTGGCCTTTGTGTCACTAATCACAACTCCTCCATGCCCATCATTGTTGGGTTTCAAACTACCTTACTGCCCACTTATCTAACCCCTGCTTTGTCAGTCTATGAAGATGTTATGGGAGACAGTGCCAAAACCTTTACTAAGATTGGAGTAAACGACATCCAGTGCTCTGCTCACGTCCACCAAGCTGATCACTGTCATTGTAACAGGCTATCAGGTTGGTTAAGTATGATTTTACATTTGTAAGTCCATGCTGATTACTATCAATTACTTTCATGTCTTTCATGTTTTGGAAATGGTTTACAGAATTAGTTACTTCATCAGCTATTCATTACCCTATTAATGAGTCAGAAGCCATACCTTCTTATGGCATCCTACAATTTTATTGACTGCTTGTCTTCCAACCATTACTTAAGTCAATCTTTGCTTAGGTTATGATATAATTAATCTAAAAAGTAATAGCTGAGAACGAGACACTAATTGGAAACATGTCACAGACTCATATAGGTGGAGGCTACCCGAGGGGTTGGAATCCTGTCTTGAAAATGAACTCTGCCTGAAATTTCTGGAAGTGTTCTTCTGGCCTCAGTAGTACTGGCAGAGTTTGAGGGTAAAAGAAGGAATCCATAGCTCAGTCTCATACAGTTTCCAAAGTACTTATTTCTCAGTCCTTCACAGATTTTTTTCTATTTAATGAATAAAGCGTTGGAGATAGGGTGGTAGGTAGGGTAGGATAGGATAGGATAGGATAGGATAGGATAGGATAGGATAGGATAGGATAGGATAGGATAGGATAGAATGGGATGAGATGGGGTGGAATGGAATGGAATGGAATGGAATGAGGAATGGAATGGAATGGAATGGGATGGGATGGATGGAATGGAATGAAGGGGAATGGAATGAATGGAATGGAATGGGATGGAATGGGATGGGATGGGATGGAATGGAATGGAATGGAATGGAATGGAATGGAATGGAATGGAATGGGATGGGATGGATGGAATGGAATGGAATGGAATGGAATGGAATGGATAGAATAGAATAGAATAGAATAGAATAGAATAGAATAGAAAGAAGAATAGAATAGAATAGAATAGAATAGATCAGTTGGAAAAGACCTTAGAGAGAGTTCAGCCTATCAGCTTTGGTAGAGCTTTGAATAGTATACTTAGCTGGTTCCTGTAGGAAATCTTCAGGAAAAGACATCTCTTTCCTTCAGGATCTGCACAAATATTCCTTGTGTAAAGAGATTCATACCTGATTTTTGTGAACTCTAATGCTGTTGATAATGGAATTAAGTAATTTTGCACATAGGTATAAAGCAGGGGCTGTTTCTCAGCAGCTAGATGCCAAACAATGCTCTTTATGTCTTTACTTATCTTGAAGCAAACCAGCATGTTTTAATGGAACATCTTTTTAATTGTTAGCAGAAAAGCTGAATAGAATTGTTGACTTATAGGAACATCTTTAAAGAGTCCCAGAGTCAACAACACTGAGAATTTCACCATGGGCAAGATCAGGACAACACGAGTAGCTTGAACAGGCAGCATTTTAAAACAAGCCCAAGACCAGCTATGCAGATAATATTTAGTAAGTAGATTATTTTTAGTTGAATACAAAATAGGCAATAAAAATGCCTGCACTGATGTAAGGTCCTTTTCCCTATATGAACTCAAATTAAATGCTATGTGGACTGGGGTCACAGGAAAAAAAATTGCACTGGCTTTAGAATGCAAGGGCACTGAGAACTGCAGGCAGGATTGAGTCGAGTCTGAGAGACTTGAGGATGCCATTTTTAGGTCTTGATCACTTTTGTGGCGATGTATTTTACAATTCAATGCTCTCTCTGAACTTATAATTAGTTACCATAATTATATTTGCAAGTCTGATGTATTATGCAGATATTTTTCCTCTTAGCCAGACTGCTAGCTGCAGTGGCTCCATGTGATTTTTTTTCTGACAACAATTGTTGCCCTCATTATGCAAATATGGTAATCTAAACCAACAGATGAACAGATTTTGTTATAGAGCAGAAAGAATGACAATGTTTGTGAAGTGCCATGTAATATTGTTATACATTTCGTACAGGTATTAAAACATTGACAATGAGCCAAGTCCATAAAAAGCAGCTGGGGAAAATAAAATGGCAATTTTGTGTGAAGGGTTATATATTTTTTTTATTTCAGACACAATTTAAGCATTGTTTATTAAACAGCATAAGAAAACACCTCTCTAATGAATAAATAATTAAAAAATAATCCCAGCAATCAAGACCCCAGTCCTTTGAGAAACGTGTTCAGGGTTGTTATCCATTGTCATATAGAATCATAGAATCAGTCAGGGTTGGAAGGGCCACAAGGATCATCTAGTTCCAACCCCCCTGCCATGGCAGGGCCAACCCCACACTAGATCAGGCTGGCCAGAGCCTCATCCAGCCTGGGCTTAAACACCTCCAAGGATGGGCCTCAACCACCTCCCTGGACAACCATTCCAGGGCTTCACCACTCTCATGGTGAAGAACTTTCCTCTTCACGTCCAGCCTGAATCTCCCCACCCCAGCTTCATTCCATTCCCCCTAGTCGTATCACTACCTTATGTCCTGAGAAGTCCTCCACAGCCTTCTTGTAGCCCCTTCAGATACTGGAAGGCCACAATGAGTCACCTTGGAGCCTTCTTTTCTCCAGACTGACCAGCCCCAAGATGTGGCTGGTCAATGAATAGCTGAAATGTCAAGAAAAGAATGATTCTGATACTTCTCAGTCCTTATCAGTATTGGGACCAAAGTAAATCAGAAGATGTCAAAGCACCTACTGTTGTTAAGGACAGTGGAGTTGCATCCACAGTGATCTGATCAGACATATTTCTGTTAGCTTTTCCTGTAAGAAAATCCGGTTTGTGCCCATAGCAAGATGGGAGTTTAAAATCTAGAACAATTTCTCAGATTGTCTTTTAGGAAAATGAAAATTATCATAGCATTTCATCTTTTCTGCTAAGGAAAAGGACTGGCTTTGTTTTGTCAGCTCAGGATACCAGCTGTTTTCATACATGTTAGAATAGAATTAGAATAGAATAGAATTAACCAGGTTGGAAAAGACCTTCGAGATCATCGAGTCCAACCTATCATCCAACACCATCTAATCAACTAAACCATGGCACCAAGCACCCCACCCAGTCTCTTCCTAAACACCTCCAGTGATGGTGACTCTACCACCTCCCTGGACAGGCCATTTTAATGGCCAATCACTCTTTCTGTGAAGAATTTCTTCCTCCCTTCAGGTAGTTGTAGACAACAATAAGGTCTCCCCTGAGCCTCCTCTTTTCCAGGCTAAGCAATCCCAGCTCCCTCAGCCTCTCCCCATAGGGCTGTGCTCCAGACCTCTCACCAGCTTTGTTGCCCTTTTCTGGACATGTTCATGTGTCTCAATGTCCTTCTTAAACTGAGGGGTGCAGAACTGGACACAGGACTCAAGGTGTGGCCAGAGTGTTCAGCAACTGTGCCTTCCTTTAAGGCACAGCCTAAACCGGTCACACCAGTGCTGAGTACAGGGGCACAATGACTTCCCTGCTCCTGCTGGCCACACTATTCCTGATGCAGGCCAGGATGTTCTTGGGAACAAGGCAATGTACTTGACAGTCTACATCACGGTACCAATATCAGTTTGTAAAATATAACTCCTAAGAAGGGAAAATCTGGAGCATATCCAAAGATACTGCTACTCAGAATAGGTCTGAAGTGGAGTAGGAGTAGAATTTATGCCTAGAGGCAGAGAATAGGTTATCAGTGATTTAGTGAGATGGATGTAGTCTCCTGTAACATCCTCAATAGAATGGTTCGAGTCACAGCCGCTGAAAACACTTGCCTTCCAAAGTGATCTTGCCTAGCTCTATGTGGGAAGATTTGGCCTCTTAACTCCCTAGCACTATGTGAGTAGACTTGGTCTCTTACCTCTCTAGCTAATTGTGTCAATGAGTCCTTGAATTGCTTCTGCTGGTCCATCTAAATACAGAGCTTTACCACAGAAAACTCATGCCTCATGTAGTCAGTGAATCTTGCCAATTAAACACTAGTCAGAGTCCAGGAGAGCGCTGGCA
>CM037631.1:25033733-25047409 GCA_015227895.2 Colaptes auratus
AAAGAAAAGAAAGAAAGAAAGAAAGAAAGAAAGAGAAAAGTTCCAGATCTAGCTGGAAGAAAAGTGTCAGCAAGGATATCAGGAACAAGAAATATGGCTAAAGGGAAGAGGAAAAGCTCTGTCCACCAAAGAAAACTGCTAGAGAGCATGAAGATGGATAAAATGGGAACTGACAAAAATCTTAAAATCCTAGCCTTTGATTTCTAAAACTAATCAAATGCTCTGTCACCACATTGACAAAAGGCAAGAGGGAAGAGGAGTTACTGGGGGAGGTGGAACCTGAAAATCAATTAAAATGGCTGCTGGTCTGAAGAAAGGTTTTGCTACAGTTTTTAATAAGGACAATAATGGTTGTGCTTGAGGACAAGCCAGGCTGGCAGGTGAGGAATTATCTACAATACAGCAAAAATGTCAGAGAGACTGAATAGACTTGATGGCAGGACTGCTTAAGCATCTGTGTCTCAGAGATAGTGTCACAGGTCCTGAAAGAACAGAAAGTTACACGTGGGACCTGTAAAAAGGGGCTGAATGTATTCTCTGGTCCTCACTGCCAGAATGGAAATGCTGATTTCACCCAGACTGTGGCAAAAAACACGGTTCCCACATGCATCCCAAACAGCAGTTTTGCAGCTGTGGTGTTCTCATACATCACTGCTCATTGCCTCTTCCCTTGCTATGCTGTTGGGACAAGTGCTCTTTCTTTTTGCATGAATTAATTGGATTGTAATGAGGAAACTAAAACAGTGTTGCCTCTTCTGGAAGGTTCATTTGTCTATATGTTAACATAGCACTGGTAGGGAGGTCATGAAAAGGCTGCAAGGAGGAAAGGATGGATAAATATTTGGGCTTCTTAATCTCATCTTAATTGTAGGCAAGGCTGTAGAAACAAATTAGGAATGAAAGAAAAATTAAAGATGCAGCCAAAGACAAACAGAGTGAAATTGAATGTGAGCTTATTCAAAGTGGCTGTACCAATGAATTTGATCATCATTGTTTAATAAAAGCTGGAGTTGGATTGTCTGTACCTGGGAGGTTGGTCTAGACAGATCTAGTCTTAGCAGCACATATGCTGGGTGAGCAGATAAGGCCCTCTACAGACAGATAGGAGCAGTCTTATGTTCACAAACATGGGTTATCATAGGGGACTTCTAACTCACTGATTATGTGTTGGAGTGACAACACAGCAGGGTATAACCAATCTAAGAGGTTCTTGGAATGCATTGATGATAATTTCCTTCTCCAGCTATTAAAGGAGCCAGTGAGGAGACATGCTGCACTGGACCGTGTTCTCACTGACAGGGAGGAGCTGCTGGGGAATGTGAAGCCCAAGGGCAGTGTTAGCTGCAAGGACCATGAAACAGTGGACTTCAAGATCCTCAGGCAGAAGGAAGACACCCAGCAAGATCAATACCCTGTACATCAGGAAAGCAGACTTTGGTCTCTTCAGGAATCTGCTTGGTAAAGCACCATGGGATAAAGCCTTGGAGGCAAGAGGGGACCAAAAAACCTGGTTAATAATCAACCTCAGGAGCAAGGTAATAAAAGCAAGAGGAAGTCAGGCAAAAATGCCAGCAGCCTGGCATGGATGAACGAAGAGTTACTGGACAAACTCAAGAACAGAAAAGAAGCCTGGAGAAGGTAGAAGCCAAGGACAAGTAGGCTGGGAAAGAAATTGTCCAAGAAGCCAGGGATAAGTTTAAAAAAGCCAAAGCCCTGGTAGAATTCAGTCTGTCTGGGAATGTCAAGGGCAAACAGAAAAACTTCTATAGCTGTGTCAGGGATAATAGGGAAAAGGTAGGCCCTCTCCAGAATGACCTTGGACACCTGCTTACCTGGGACACAGAGCAGGCTGAGGTACTTAATGACTTCTTTGCCCCTTCTCTGGAAAGTGCTCCAGCCACAACATTAAAGTCACAGAAGGCAAAGGCAGGGACTGGGAGAATGAACCACCATCCACTGTAGGAGAAGATCAATCTCAAGACCATCCAAGGAACCTGAAGGTTTATAAGCCCATGGTACCTTCCAACCAAACCCATTTTGTGATTCTGTGGTTCCTATCAAATTTAAAAATGGTGCTTGACACATTATGAGAAAAATTACTTCTGACTTCATATGCTGACTTCTTCTCACCTCAATGTAGGTGACTACATTGAGATAGCCCCTTTTGATTCTATTGGGTTTAGTGGAAAGAAATAAACAATCTTATGTACCAAATCATGCCATCTCCATGTAAATATCCAAAGTAACTTACATTAACTATGCCCTGAAAATGCTTATTTTTCTACATTGATTATAAAGGGATCCCAAGGGAGGAAGTTCAGAATCAAGTTATCTCCATTGTAGTCTTCTAAGACATGAATTCTACCTCAGGAGACAACTGTCCCCTGTCCCAGTGGACAGTAATAATAGCATGGGTAGAGTAAAGAAGAGAAAGAAAACCGTGTGGCCAAAGAAGAATAACTGAACATGACCTATAACAAAGTAGAAAACATACCTTTGGCTGTATCAGAGAAATGTGAAGGGGAGGCTATGGAAAGGGAAATAGCATGGACAATGAGTACAAGATTTGGTTATATTGGCAAACATGTTAATTTAGTAGACAAATGAGTACCAAGATCACAATTCTATGTGCAGGAGCATTTAATTTGCCAAGTTTGGGAAGTCTTGTGCATGTCTACAGTTGGAACTTAATGTGCAAATACACCCATGTTCTTGCAGGTAGAAGCAGCATGAATATTTATTTAACTGTTGTTGTAACAGCACCTTGCCATTCAAATGGAAATCAGGGTCTCCTTGTGATGTGTTAGCTGCTACATACAGAAGAACTGTAGTGGAGAGAGTGAAGAGGATTGACACAAGGCACTAAAAATATCACTTTCTCCTAATGTATTCTTTGGCAGTGGACCAAGGCTAATATTAGGCCTTCTGCCAAGAGTCAAAGGGTCTCAAGTCCTCACCACTCTTGAGTTAAAGTGTCTAATTCTCACCTCTCACTGATTTTATGCTCGCTTGAGGACAAATGAAATACAAATGAGTTTGCTTTATCTCCCTTCTGTTCAAGATGCCTTGCAGCTCCTCAAGTGCTTCTTACTTGATTTTTACCCCAGACCCTAATAATTATAGCTAAGGCTCTACAAATGTATCCTGAAATTCTTAAAGGCAGTCAGTGGCTTTGATTAACTTGATGCACCTTCAAGACACCTGGACACGCAGCAGTTGTTGTTGAGCGCATGTAAACATTAGCACTTCAAAAGTTGAACACATTAAAAGCTGCCTTCAACTGGTTAACTGAAGACACTTAAAATTATTAGTAACTTTTGGAAATTCAGAACACACTTGACACTTCAAAGACAAGCTAATTTATTTTATTATTTCCATAAACAAATGAGAAATGATAAAAGCATTAATTTCTGTAGATTAAATCAGTTTTAGAGATTAGAAGCTGCTCGGCCTCTCACAGAAAGACTGAGTGCAGCTATGTACAAAGACAAGCATGTTGATTCATACCAATTATGCTATCCATTTCTTGGAAAAGCCTTCATAAATTTCCCTTCCCCCTCCAACCCCAAATTTAAACGTGGGAAAAAGGCTTCTGTAGGCTAAGAAACAATCCTTCTGTTGAAAGGTTGGCAAAATTCCCACTGTTTCAGAGGTGAATGAGCAATCTCTTAAAGCACCAATGCTACCCATTCTCCATTTTTCTCCTGCTGAACACAATACTTACCAACATAAAGGCTAAAGGGTCATTTTAATTTACTCCAGTCTCGTGTCTCATCTTTTACATCAGTATTAAAATAGATTTGCTCTTGATCATGCTTTAATTTTATGGAATGTGATACACCATGACATTGCTTGCAATTATCAGCTGTCTCTGTATAACCTAGCACAGAATAGTGTTGATAAATCCTGGGAATATGCTAAAGCCTTGTTTTGATCTCTGAAGGGAAAAATCTGTACCAGAAGTGGGCAGAGCTGTTTAAGTTATTCCTCATACACCTGTGGCTTATCTGAAGTCCCAAACTCTCACCCTTAACCAAGAAAATCTTTCATTACCTTCTTTGAAGAGAATTGAGCGTTCATGTTGCTATAGCTCTTCCTTTCTCTTTTGGAAACTTTGACCACCCTCTCTCTTGTTTCTATTTTTCCACTAGCTTCATCTTGTCCCTCTTTGACACACCTTATTACAAGTTGCACTCCTTTCATGACATTTATCCTCACCATTTCGCTTTCTACCACATCTATGCCCTTTGCTCTTTGCTCAGAAAGGAACACTTCTAAATCCGCTTGCTTGCCCATCTTTCTTGGAGGTGAAGGGCTCCTAACCACTGCCTTAGTTCACCACCTTCCCATTCCCTCCTTCACTCCCTCCAGTTTGCAATCCTCTTCCACTCCGCTTGCTCCTTCAGAAACTGTATCTGAAAAGATCTCTATGGACAGTTACAAATCTGTCCTCTGTCTCACCCTGATGGAAAACTAAGAACTGGGAATTTAAAAGACATTTAACCTTACAAAGATTATGCAGAAGGACCTGCCTGTAATTCTTCACAGTACATACCAAATATGAAGGGATTCTTGGGACTGGGTCAGTGACATCACATTAAGGATGATCACAGAATCACAGAATTTCAGGGGCTGGAAGGGACTCCCAAAGATCATCTAGTCCAACCCCCCTGCCAGAACATGATCTCCTACACCAGATTGCACAGGAACGCATCCAGGCGAGTTTTTAATAGCTCCAGAGAAGGAGACTCCACAACCCCCCTGGGCAGCCTGTTCCAGGGCTCTGTCACCCTCACAGTGAAAAAATTTCCCCTCATATTTACATGAAACTTCCTATGCCTCAGATTGAATCTATTGCCCCTTGTCCTGTCATTGGGCACCACCGAGAAGATCCTGGCTCCATCCGCTCAGGCCTCATCCTTTACATATTTATAAACATTGATGAGGTCACCTCTCAGTCTCCTCTTCTCCAAGCTAAAGAGCCCCAGGTCCCTCAGTCTCTCCTCATACAGAAGATGTTCCACTCCCTTAATCGTCCTCGTGGCTCTGCGCTGGAACTCTTTCAAGTAGTTCACTGTTTTCTTGAACTGAGGGGCCCAGAACTGGGCACAATATTCCAGATGCGGCCTCACCAGTGCAGAGTAGAGGGGGAGGAGAACCTCTCTTGATCTACTGGTCACACCCCTTCTAATCCATCCCAGAATTGTATTGGCCTTCCTGGCCACAAGAGCACATTGCTGGCTCATTACATCCACCCCAGGTCCCTTTTGCCTTCACTGCTCTCCAGCAGGTCCATCCTCAACCTATACTGGTGCATGGAGTTGTTCCTTCCCAGGTGCAAGACTCTACACTTGCCCTTGCTGAACTTCATCAAGTTTCTTCAAATGATCCTAGGAGGACATCAGCTAGATTAATTTGAATTAGATAAGAAGACCACATCTTATTTCAAAGGTCTTTGATCACTATCTCGAAACTTTCTCTTCTACTGCAAACCCTCCCGCCGATGCCGTTTGGGCTCAGGAAGCGGTTCCGAAGAAGCCCCTCTCCTGCTCCCCCTTCGGCCGCGATGTCCAGCGACGCGCTCGCTCCTCCGGGAACGCGCATTCCCCGGCGCCGAGGGACCCGGGAGGGCGCTGGTGACACTCGCGGGGTGCCGAGGGAGAGAGCTCCCGCCGCGGCGGCGCGCTCAGCACCGCTCCACCGTCCGTTCCTGCCGCCGGCTCGGCGGCCACGGCCCCCGACCAGGAAACGAGAGCTCCGGTCCCGGCCTGCTGGCTGCCGGGGGATGGCGCCTTCCTCGGCCCTGCAAGGGGTGAAGCTTTACCGACCTCCATGCGGCTTTGCTACTGTAGGTAGCGGCTTGGCTCTTTTAAATGTACTGCCCCGGGACAGCCCAGTGGACTGCGCCTGCCGTCCCCAGCAGCTCCCTCCCAATCTCTACCCTAGCTCACCCGAGCCGCACTTTCAGACGTTCTCAGGTTCGGCGCTGCTCCGTGGGGTGTGATCGTAAATGGGACCCGCCGGCATCCTTCACATGCTGTGTAATGATTAGGGAAAAGGAAGCTCCATAAACTGCTGCTGTTCCCAAGCATCATTTAACTTAAGGGCGAATGAGTGCCTGCCTCCAGTTAGGAGGAGCACTGTTCACTGCGTATGAAACACGACAGCGGTCGGACAGGGACGCCCGTTAAACAAAACCACATAACAAACAAACCCTACCCAGGCCACACAAGCCCGCAGTTCTCCTTCCCCTCGGTGAGGAATTGCCCCGCCACCTGTCGGGTGTGGAGCCGGACCAATACGGTGGTTTACTCCGAGCTGAGGACGTTGTGCTTCTGACTTCCCTCAGCTTTCAGTAAAGTTTTGTGGACTCGGAAGAAAGGAGACTGGTCGATGCTACAAGAATTTTAGTAGATACACCACTATTTCGGGGGAAAACACCTTACACTGCACCAATACCCAAAAGCCGCCGACCTCGGCGCATCAGGCAACTGCCGGCAGACTGCAGCCGGCTGCATGAGCAGGGCGGGTGGGGAGAGGGTGTCCGCACACAGTGGGACATGCGCGCATCAGGTAAGAAGCTGGCTGGAGAGAGGCGCAGTTGTTGCTATCTAGAGTTTTGTAGTTTGAGACACGTGTAACTAGCCGGGCAAAGATGGGAAGGCAAGTTAAGTTTACAAACAAAACACGCAGCGCCACATTTTAGCACACACCAAGAAAAAAAACTACAGACATGATTCAGTAAAAACAGCCCACTTTATTCGCTGCTTTCTGGTTGAAGGGTGTTCGGTAAGGAGAGAAGAAAGACGGTATCGTGAAGGGCTGTTGTGAACTCCGATGAAGACTCCGGAGCGCTGCTGAGCCGCCTTCCCACACGCACAACACTTCGTCCTCAGGCGTACTCTTAAGCAAGTTTTAAAGTTCCTTCTTTCTTCCCCTGGTTTTGGGCACGCTCTTTGTCTCCAGTATCGGCACCGATTCCCCTTATCAGTATTTCCACAGAGACTACATAATACCTCTTTAGAGGCACTTAATGACCTGCATTTTGCCTTCAAGGGCCAGGGGAAGGGCGCAGAAGCCAAGGGGAGCTCAGGCGCAGCGAACTAGCAAGGACTGCCACAGGACTGAGCGTTTGGAGAGAGGTCCCTGCACACAGGATAGAGCAAGCACCGATAGAGGGGGACGCTGTTGTCCCCTGCTGTTAGCAGGTGGCCCGCCTGGACTCCAAAAGCGGACTGGTCTCCTCAGGGTAGCTAGAAGCCGAGACCAGGGAGCCCCTGGGGCTCTAGGAGCTCCTTACCGCCTGTTGCCGCCTGGGCGGGTGCCGGGGCTAGAGCCCTTACCTGAGTTCCTGAGCTTGCGGTTCTTGAAGACGGAGATGATGACCAGCAGGTTGCCCAAGATGTCCACCACGGTGGTGAAGATCAGCACGCTGGAGAGCACCGGCACTACCCAGGCGGGCCGCGGGGCGCCCGCCGCCTCCCTTTCCGCCAAACCGAAGCGGCCTCGCCCGCCCGGATCGCAGCAGTTCCTCAGGGAGCCATTCTCCAGCATCGCTGACACCCAGCGCTGCGCTCCGGCGGCGCCCACACGAGAACCTACCGCTGCCCCAGCACCACCGCAGCGACTGGCTGTGCGGGAGGGCGGGAAGGCTTTTAACGGCCGCGCCGGGCGCCATGCCCCGCCCGCTGCCCGCCACTGTGCCCCTCCCGCTGCCCGTCGAGCTGCCGGGGCGGGGCTGGGTCCGGGTCTGAGGGTAGGGGCGGTGTTGGGGGCAGGACTGGGGGCAAGGCCAGGATTGGCGTCCCCCGTGGGGACACGGGACAGCCCGAGGGCGGGCACTTCGCGGGGCACCGCCCCAATGCGCGGCTCCCGTGGGAGGAGGTGGGGGTGGTTGTCGTGGAGAAGGGGATTCTCGGGTGGTGGGAGAGCGCCTCAGTGCTGAGGGGAAGCGCCCACGGGCAGCGGAGGCGGCGGCCGAACTCGGTCATCCCCAGTGACGGCTTGCGTGGTTGGAGAGCCCGGGGGAGCAGCCGCCGGGGGCGGGGCGGCGGCAAGGCAGCTCTCGGCTCCCTCGGCGCTTCTCCCGTGGCAGCCCCCGCCTGCAGCCGCCTTCCAGCCGCCGGACTCGGTCGGAAGACTCCGCCTTCCGCGGCGGGGAAACTTGAAGATTGTTAGGGTTTTTTTGTTTTGGTTTGCTTTTGCCCCGAGGCTCCATCCATTGTGTCCTGTGCAGCACAAGGATACATTCCTTCCTTTAGTATGGGCTACACATCTGAAAAGGTTTTATTTACTCTTACACTGCCGGGGCTTTGTTCGTGTTGGAACAGAACAGTCTGTCCGGACTAAGAACATCTCCGTAGGGAGGTGACTGCAAAAGCCACGGGCAGGACGTGCCTTAAACCGGTGCCGGCTGGTGCGTTTCAGAGGTTTTCCCATTCCGGCTGCAGGAGCAGTAACAGGGCACTGATGGATCTCACTCTGAAACTGATTTTGAATCACACAGTATAATTTGGGTTCCCACAGAAGCCATATGCTCATTTGCATTAAATAAATAAGGCGCATTTGACAGAGGACAGACCCCACCGGTCTCCGTGCTTGGCTTCCAGCACGGCTGGCACAGTTGCTGGGTATTAGTGGGTTCACATAGCATATGCTGACAATTAGGGCTGTTTACAGCAGGCATAACTCAGAAGGGTTTTGTGTCCTGCTTTTCGGGCCAGCCAGACCACAATGGATCATTGTGCTGATTCTAGGTTTTGCCCCACTTTTGACAATGATACAGGAGCTACACCTGCAGGTGAGGCTACTGAGTAGCTGTCTTCATGTCTGTTGAACACAGAGAAAAGTAGGCCCCCTAGTTTTTCATTAATTGAATCTTGAGATAGTCTGCCTTGTTAATTTGGATAAATGGCTACGTTTCTGTCCTTTGTAATCGCAAATTATCATGGCACACTACTTTGAGACTTAACCTCTACACAAATGTGCACTGGTGTAATCAAAATACTACGAATTACTGTATGGATGTCTTTTCCCATATTAGTATAGTTTGTTGTTGTTCATCTTTGATGTATTCCTGACTTAATTTTAGCTATACTAAAGTAGACTTGTCTGGAATTAACATAGTAATGTGCACGTGGGGTTTTTTTGCACCAGTCTTACTCAACACCAATTTTAAAAAACATCTCAGTTGCTTTCTGTCTAATGTAGGCAATATGGAAAGCATTCCTTTCCAAACTACAGAGCTACAGATGGAGTTATCACAGCTTCATGGCTGAGAAAGACTGTCTTTGGAGAATTACCTCTCCTGAATAGTTATTTTGCAGTTCCACCCTGGGGAAGTAACGATTGCACACTTGACAGAACAAGATGATTCTTGATGGAAGCAAAAGTTTACTCGATTCCTTCTCCTTCTCCTTCTCCTTCTCTTCTCCTTCTCCTTCTCCTTCTCCTTCTCCTTCTCCTCCTCCTCCTCTCCTCTTCTCCTTTCTTTTCATTTCCTTTCTTTTCTCCTTTCTTTTCCTTTCTTTTCCTTCCTTTTCCTTTTCTTTTTTTATCCTTCCTTTTCCTTTTTCCCCCTTGCTTTTCCTTGCTTCCCTTTCCCTTTCCCTTTCCCTTTCCTTTCCCTTTCTTTCCCTTTCCCTTTTCCTTTCCCTTTCCCTTTCTTCCTCTTCCTCTTCCCCTTCCCCTTCCTCTTCCTCTTCCTCTTCCTCTTCCTCTTCCTCTTCCTCTTCCTCTTCCTCTTCTTCTTTCCCTCTCCCTCTCCCTCTCTCTTTTTTTTCTTTTTCTTTTTCTTCTTTTTCTTTTTCTTTTCTTTTCTTTTTCTTTTTCTTTTTCTTTTCTTTTCTTTTCTTTTTCTTTTTCTTTTTCTTTGCTTTTTCTTTTTCTTTTTCTTTTTCTTCCCCAGAAATTTACAAGGAAGTTTATCGAAGGAAATGTTTGTTTTCTGTATTTATCAGTGCAAAGAAGGATGTCTCTGCAGTGAATAATAATCTACCTTTACGAAGAGTTTTTGCTTTGCACCCTTTATCTACCTCTGCTCCAATATCCCTTTTCGGTTGGTATCCTTGCAGCCTGTTATCTAGACTAAGACTACTCTAGTCTTACTGACTTATTATGGAAAACTTTACAGATATTATCATTTATTTTCATGCCTCAGGCTGTTTCTGGGCATTTTTCCAGAGTCTGTATAAGTGCTTTTAGTAGAAATGTACCAATCTGTGGTCTGTTATTACTGCAAGATTTATCTTTAACTGTTTGTCAAAAGCTTAAACTGTCCCTGAGCATAAATGTGACTTTTCAAGGTAGGCTTTGCTTCTGGCTTTCTCCATGTTTGCAGTTTGTCCACACAAGAGGAACGTTATATATTTTCCCTGCCACACAAAATTGTTAGGTATCATCACTCATTTTGTTTTATAGCTCCCAAAAGTGTGCCAAGTGATTTAGAGAAAAACGAGAAAGTTATGGCCTGAACTTGGCCTGAAGTATGAGCATGCTACGGAATGTGAAATAAAATCAGTGTTGCTGGCTTCGTAACAACAGTCTGTCTTTTGTGGCTGCACTGGCATTTGACAGTAGGAAAACAAGTAGGTAGGAACCAAAATACCACAGCAACCTGTAAAGAGTAGGTTCTCCTTCTGAACTCACACTCCATTTACATCAGTAACATAGGTCTGAAATTAGTATTTAGAGTTACCTATGAAAGGATAAGTTGTCAATGTTAATATTATTTGCTTTTTAAAATGATTGATTAAATTGCATCAAACCATCTATAAATGCTCTTAGATTTTTTCATAGCCATATTTCAAATTAATGAAATTTTCTCTGAAAGTGACATGGGTGTTTAACCCTATTGACTGTTATACTGAATACAGAATTAACCAGGTTTGAAAAGACCTTTGAGATCATTGAGTCCAACCTGTCATCCAACACCATCTAATCAACTAAACCATGGCACCGAGCGCCCCATCCAGACTCTTTCTAAACACCTCCAGGGATGGTGACTCCACCACCTCCCTGGGCAGCACATTCCAGTGGCCAATCTCTCTTCTGGGAAGAATTTTCTCCTAACTCCAGCCTAAACCTCTCCTGGTACAGCTTGAGACTGTGTCCTCTTGTTCTGGTGCTGGTTGCCTAGGAGAAGAGACCAACCCCCACCTGCCTACAACCTCCCTTGAGGGAGTTGGAGAGAGCAATAAGGTCTCCCCTGAGCCTCCTCTTCTCCAGGCTAAGCAACCCCAGCTCCCTCAGCCTCTCCTCATAGGCGCTTGTGCTCCAAACCCTCCCAGCTTTGTTGCCCTTCTTGGACACTTCCAAGAACTCAACATCTTTCCTAAACTGAGGAGCCCAGAACTGGACACAGTACTCAAGGTGTGCCCTAACCAGTGCTGAGTACAGGGCAGAATGACCTCCCTGCTCCTGCCGAACACACTGTTTCTGATGCAGGCCAGGATGCCATTGGCCTTCCTGGCCACCTGAGCACACTGCTGGCTCATGTTCAGTCAGCTGTCAACCAGTACCCCCAAGTCCCTCTCTGCCTGGCTGCTCTCCAGCCACCCTGACCCTAGCCTGTAGTGCTGCATGCGGTACTTGTGGCCAATGCGTAAAACCTGGCACTTAGATGTGTTCAATCTCATGCCCTTCGACTCTGCCCATCTGTCCAGCCTGTCAAGGTTCCTATGCAGAGCTCTCCTACCCTCTAACAGATCAACTCCTGCCCCCAGCTTGGTGTCATCTGCAAACTTACTGATGATGGACTCAATCTTCTCATCCAGATCATCATTAAAGATATTGAACAGGATGGGGCCCAGCACTGATTCCTGGGGGACACCACTAGTGCCTGGCTGCCAGCTGGATGTGGCACCATTCACCACCACTCTCTGGGCTCAGCCCTCCAGCCAGTTCCTGACCCAGCACAGAGTGCTGCTGTCCAAACCACAGGCTGGCAGCTTGGCCAGGAGTTTGCTGTGGGGGACGGTATCAAAGGCCTGTGGACTACATCCACAGCCTGCCCCACATCCACTAGGCGGTTACCTGATCATAGAAGGAGATCAGGTTGGTCAAGCAGGAGCTGCCCATCCTAAATCCATGCTGGCTGGGCCTGATTGCTTATTATGGTTAACACAAAGTGGGAGAGGGCATTTCATCTCCTCCATGGTGTGTTCTTCATGGTTGCATTGTTAACATTTTGGAAACGCTCTTCTAACCTGTGTTTAGGAAAGTGTTCTGTGTTTCTTTTTGAAAGGAATCTAAGGCAAACTATATTTGTGTTGCAGGGCAGGACCGGGGATTGCCTGGAGGGTGGAACAATTAAACATTCCACGCACTGCTCTGCTGCCGGAGGCTGTACTCTCTTGTCTGCATTTTTATCTATTTTTTCCTTTTAATTCTGAAGACAAATGACTACTTCCTTGAGATACATTCATGTGTATTGTTTTCTGTGTTTTGCTGATTTGATTTGCTGAAGGAACTTATCTTCAACTGATCATGGAAGTCAAAATTTGTCACGAGCTGAATGAAATTTCAAGACAGAGGTTCCTGTTGGTGAAATGTCTTTAATTTTGCATATTCTTGTAGAATAGAAGAAGAAATTATGTCTCATCTATGTTATGTCAGCACACATTTCTGCAAGAAGCACATGTCTTCTGCAAGAGCAAAGAGCACTTAGATCTAACACACAGTATCCAATGATCCTACCTTTAACTGTCTCAATTTGAGTTGGATGTGTTCATGGTATATACCATGGCAGAAGCTGGACTTTTGACTTCTATACTACTATTTCTATCCAATTATTTTTCAAGCAGTTCTCTCTCTCTTCCCCCCCCAATTTTCTAACCCTATTTTCCTACTGCTAATTGTCCATAAAATGACATCTGTGAGCTCATTCTCAATAATTTACTGGTGTTTTAGTCACATTGAATTTCCATGGCACATAAACAGGATCCTTTCGTTGTGAATTGTCAATAAAAAGAGTCACCTGCTTTTGAGACTTTAAATAGATTAAACAAAAATAGGTGGGGACTGAGAAGTGCTTTAGGCTGGGTGCATTTCAACCTTAAGGAGGGACCTGCTTCCAAAGGAGAGTGTACTTTGTTGTGCTGCCATCATTGGATGTCAGCATTTCAAAGCCATCTTATCTCTAAACGTACTCACTAACTCTACCTACCCTATTCTTTAGGGTAAGTAAGTCTATATGGCCATTTCCTGTGTGTGCTTGTATACAAACTACTGTTGCTGTTCCACTGCGGGGTCTGTTCTGCCCATTTGTGTTGTGCTTTTCTAACATGCAAGCACCAGGCTGGAATGAATCCCAACCCCTAACATTATGTGATTCTCTGTGTGATTTTCATTCATGACCCAGACTAATATTTGAACTTAGGTTTGTCAGAGGTGAAAGGCTAATTCCATAAGCCCACATAACCCTTTGACTAATCTTTTTTAAGATGGGAAACAGAGCCAGAAGAAAATAATTGGTTTATATTGTTAAAGGAAGCTGCCACAATTCCTCATTCATGTAGCATTCAGGTGCTGTTATCTCTGTTCTTCAGCTTGTTTTTCTAAGCAGCTGCTAGTTTTGTCACAACTAGAAGGCCAGGATGGGCCAGGGAGGGAGCACTGCACTGGCAATCAGTAGGTTTTGAAGTCCTAATGGTGGCTGTCCCAAGGATTTGTCACAG
>CM037631.1:25723276-25765663 GCA_015227895.2 Colaptes auratus
ACATTGCTGCAGGATCAGGAATAACATGGCCAGCAGGAGCAGGGAAGTCATTCTGCCCCTGTACTCAGCACTGGTTAGGCCACACCTTGAGTCCTGTGCCCAGTTCTGGGCCCCTCAATTTAAGAAGGATATTGAGACACTTGAATGTGTGCAGAGAAGGGCAACAGGCTGGGGAGGGGTCTGGAGCACAGCCCTGTGAGGAGAGGCTGAGGGAGCTGGGCTTGCTTAGCCTGGAGAAGAGGAGGCTCAGGGCAGACCTCATTGCTGTCTACAACTACTGAAGGGAGTTGTAGCAGGTGGGGGGGTTGGTCTCTTCTCCCAGGCAGGCAACACCAGAACAAGAGGACACAGTCTCAAGCTGTGCCAGGGGAGGTTTAGGCTGGAGGTGAGGAGAAAGTTCTTCCCAGCAAGAGTAATGGCCATTGGAATGTGCTGCCAGGGAGGTGGTGGAGTCACTGTCCCTGGAGGTGTTCAAAAAAGGATTGGATGTGGCACTTGAAGCCATGGTTTAGTTAGTCCTGAGGTGTTGGCTGATTGGTTGGATCATCTCTGAGGTGTTTTCCAGCCATATTGATTCTATGATTCTATGAATTGTGGCAACCTAGGTAGCCAGGCTGCCTGATGCATTCTCTTTGTACATAGATACATGCAAAGCAACAAATGGAGGAAACCAGCCCAGCCTGGAACCACAAAAGTGAATCATTGCAAATGCTTCTAGATCAAAAGAATTTTTTTGACCCACATTTTCTGCTTCGTTTCATTCCACAGTGGCAGGGGGGAACATTGTCATCTGGCATTGGTAGCAACATCATATAGAATGTAACATCCAAAGGGGAAAAAAAAATATCTATTTTTGCTTGAAAATTGGAGTCAGATTTTCAGAGGAAGAGAGCTAAATCGTGTCTGCCAAATAGCGAATCCTTGCAGGCACACACAGCCACAGCCAAGCAGCACATACACGTGAAGCCCTGTCAAGCTGGGCTGAGAAACTGCCAGGCTCCTCCTTAGTTCTCCCTTTATTCCTCCACACAAGGCAGAAATACAGTTCTGGGGCCTCTTTCCTACTATGTGACTCCCAGAATCAGGTTCCCCTGAGCACAAGAAGGGATCAAGAAGATGCTGGCCGCGAACCTCAGCTCCTAGTAAACGCATTGACCAGAAGCTGGCAAGCAAAAGCTTCCCAGTGGATGTCCTCAGCCACAAAGAAGCCCTTTCAGAAAGGACACTCCTTGGTCCCCCATTATCTCCACAGCTATGCAGTGAAATCACTGGACCTTCACAAGAAAGCTTGTGCAGTTTGGGGGCTCGCATGTGTTCACTCTCCGAATGTTTCGGCACCGCTTTGGATAACATTCCTGTCCGCAGCCATCTATGAAGAAAGGACAAAACAGCTCCTGCTTGTTGACATGTAAAGATCTGCATGTAAATAATTGCCACACTGCATGCCTCACAAAAAGAGCCCTGAACATGTCTGAGGTGGGGGGTGTGACTCAGAGGGATCCCTTGGGGAGCACTGAGCAGTGGGCACCCTAGCAGCAGATGCGGCACGCTTTGAAACAGCATGGTGTGCACATACTCTTCCTCTGCGTAGGCATTAGCTAGAGGCTAATGAAGCTGTATTTCATAGCTAGATAGTATTAGATATATGAAATGAAGCTGTATTTACAAGCAAAATCTACACTCTACAATGGAATGCAATGAATATGCACAAAATATACTGGAGTTACAACATGAGACAGACATTTACAGTTAATAAACAGCACAAGGACACCCCTGGCTAAGGACCAGGGGAAGCTACCAGCTTCTCCCTACCTACCCCCTTTACCCCCCTGTACAAAAGGGACAAGAGACAGGAGCAGAGAAGTTAGACTTAGTCAAAACCAGCTGATAAGCACATTATCTCTCCTGAGCGAAGCAAAACAGCCAGAGATCAGAAGAGAAAGAGGAAGAATTGTTATGGTACAGCTCCTCTTATTCTAGATATTTACCAGTGGATTTGTTTAGAACAATCTTTTGTTCTCCTTTTTACACCCAGTAGTGATTTATTTATAATTTTCTACTTTTCTGCTCAAAATCTGTAACTAAACTTTAAAGGCATAGCCTAAACCCACCACACCACTCCAGGTAGCTGGAGGTGTTAGCAATACTCCATTCCTCTTGGTTGGGGATGATGGCAACTCCCAGGGCTGAAGCCCTGGGGAGCACTTGCATAGAAGGGGCTGCCCCACAGACTAGGGAAGGACCAGCCCCTCTGCTACTTGAAACTTCTTTCAAGACTTCCATTTTTATAGAACTTGAAAAGCATCCAAAAGAACTTAAAACCACAGATGGGATGAAGTGAACTTGGATTTAAATTTGGATTTCACACTGCACATATGCATACACATACATACACACAGCACAGCAGCTCCTCTGATCTGAGAGCAGGGTTTGAACTGCTCCGGAGACAAAGATTAGCTGTGACATTGCATCCCTAAGTCACCCAATCCCCTGTGAATTACAGATACTGAGGGGACAGCAGAAAGGGAGAAGGAAGTCTCTTTCCCTCTAAATAAAAAGAAAAAAGCAGTTTTAACCAAGCCACAGCACATACCTCTTCTTCCCCATCTGTCTCCTCATTACCTATGACAAATAAGAAGTAACACCTTCTCTCAGCTCCAGGTTGCCTTGCTGATTTTCTGTGTGGCTGCCTTTCACATATGAGCAGACAAGGACCGAACTGTTATTTCTCACCACAGCTTCTAGCAGCTCTGAGAGGCTCAGGGCTTCTTTCCCTCCCCCAAAGGGAATTGTCTAAACGCTCAGGGACTCCTTGAATTTTTCAGGAGCTTAAGCGTCTCCTTTACTCCTTGACACTTGCATATCTGCAGAGAGGACTGGTAAATCACATTAAATCTCTAATTTGCACTTACACTACATATCCTCTGAGCTTATCTGGGACTTTGAAGGGGACTTTCAAACTGAAAGAAGAGTTTCTTCCTTCTTATATATTTATATTAGCTGCCAGGTTACATCAGCTGAATCTGCCATTTGTCTGATCCTCAGATAGGAGCACATGGGCTTTTAGGCATCTGCATCTCCTGGGAGAAAGGAAGGATGCTCTTGCACCTGACATCATAGGCCAGAAAACTGATTATCTCAGTTGTCTTCTCCAGAGTTCTGGGTGATCTGGGGAAGGAAATTTGTATGTCTTCTGCCTTATACATTGCCTGTGCCACAACAAAGTGGCTCAGTGGGCTTTAATTCAGAGCAGCTGAGTTAAAGTGCACTTGTCTTACGCAGGTATAAATGATGCCATGAAATAAATGGGATGTAAAGCAGGACAAGCCTTGTGCCTTTTTTTAATAACTTGTGGAGTCTTGTGTGATTTGGGGTTCTATAATTTAATTTAAAGTAAATTTGAAATCACCAGGGGAGGGGAAGGTAAGATGTGAAGCACTTATTCTTCATACAGAAAATACAGTTAAAGCTCTTGCAATTGTTGCTGAAGATCCCTGAATACTTTATGTGAGAGTACAAGCTCCATTCTGGTGCTGAGTCATAATTGTTCTTAATTACTTGCATTTTATACTTAAAATATCCTTCTCTGATGATTTAGAACACTGTTGTCAAACATTTAAGAAGTTTCCCCTCAGAGACAGATGCAGTGCAATTGCGAATGAAGTGAGCAATTTAAACACCCCTGTTTGCATGCAGAGGCCTCTTGAGATGAAGAATGCTAGATACCATAACAGAGTTTTTCATTGTCTGTCTGATCATTAATGTTTGCTTCTTCAACTCTGCAATTCATAAAATGCAGGTTTTGTCCCTGGAAACCTTGTGTTATTTAGAATATTAGTTCTCTTCATCCAGTTCCTGAGGGGAAAAAAACCCAACCAAACACCCCCCCCCCCAAAAATCCTCTGACTTTCTAACACAAATATAAATGGATGCCTTTTATCTTTAACCTCCTTCAGCAGCAAGGTTTAATAACTACATGCAAACAGCATTGATTGAACATGATAAGGCTGTCCATAGAGGAAAAGAAACATCCAACTCAAAGAAACGCTGCAAAGTTCTGAGCCTTCATTTACTACAACTTCCTTTTGCAAAGGGTACAAACATGAGATGCATGTCAACTTAATTATTTCAAGTTAATTTAAGCCCCAGTTGTATACTGGGGCTTAAATTGCAGTAAGTGGTTCTCATTGGGATGGATCTTGGGACTACCATTCTCAAAATCAGACTAAGAAATCTAATCTCTGCAAATGCCACAGAGATATAGCAAGAAATACCATCAGGAAAGAAACTATTACTCTTCCAAGTAAAAAATAAAATAGAATAGAATAGAATCCAGGAGCTAGAATAGCATAGCATAGCATAGCATAGAATTAACCAGGTTGGAAAAGACCTTCTAGATCAAGTCCAACCTATCACCCAACACCATCTAATCAACTAAACCATGGCACCAAGTGCCTCATCCAGTCTCTTTTTAAACACCTCCAGCACCTCCCTGGGCAGCACATTCCAATGGCCAATCTCTCTTGCTGGGAAGAACTTCTTCCTAACATCCCCTGGTGCAGCTTGAGACTGTGTCCTCTTGTTCTGTTGGTGGTTGCCTGGAAGAAGAGACCAATCCCCACCTGGCTACAACCTCTTCTCCAGGCTAAACAACCCCAGCTCCCTCAGCCTCTCCTCATAGGGCTTGTGCCCCAAACCCCTCACCAGCTTTGTTTAGGTTCTGTGCAAGAAGTCTCTGGCTCTTTCTCTCACACTTTCTGGACTGCACTTGTTTCCAGCCAGCTTGAGACTGTGTCCTCTTATTCTCTTGGTAGTTGCCTGGGAGAAGAGACCAACCCCCATCTGGCTACAACCTCTCTTCAGATAGTTGTAGAGAATAATAAGGTCTCCCCTGAGCCTCCTCTTCTCCAGGCTAAGCAACCCCAGGTCCCTCAGCCTCTCCTCACAGGGCTGTGCTCCAGACCCCTCCCCAGCTTTGTTGCCCTTCCCTGGACACGTTCCAGCAACTCAACATCTTTCCTAAACTGAAAATCTGTTTCTCACCTCAACTAAACACAGAAACTTCTTAAATATGCCATTGCCCCCATAAACAAACAAAAAAAGTTGCAATACCCACTGGAGCCGTTTAGCTTCAAGCATGCACTTAGAAATGAGGTCAGTATCGAATTAATACCACAGGAGAACTTGCTGCTTCTGCCTATATCAAAAACTGGCTGCACAAAGCCCTAAACACACAGAAAGGAGCCACAAGCAGATCAGTTGTCTTCATGCTAGAAGGAAGTTTAAGTTGGAAAACCTTTCACAGGCCAAGGTTGATTCTTGAGCACGTTATATATTTATTTATTTTTCTGTCATAGAATCATAGAATCAAAAAGGTTGGAAAAGACCTCAAAGATCATCAAGTCCAACTTGTCATGACTACTAAACCATGGCACCAAGTGCCATGTCCAATCCCCTCTGTATTTATTTATTTGTCATACCCTATGTAAATTGGAGAAAAAAGTTCTAAAGTTCTGGTTTCTAGGTGTGATGAAATTGATACAAGGGATGACAAAAACTGAGACTACAGAATATAAAACACAACAAAGGAATTAATGAACCAAATGGAAGCATCAGGGTAAGAGATGAGACATCATTCAGACCACATCATTCAGCTGCTGGAGCAGCTCTTAGGCTTGTTCGCCGACCATGCTGCAGCTGAAGGCTGTGTTCCATGTAGCTTGCAATGCTCCTTCTTTGAGCAGCTGTGTCCCCAGAGATGTGTTCCAAACTGTAAGGTATGAAATGATAGTTTTACAAATTAAGCTTGATGGCATAAAATCTAGTTTATAGTCTCACTGGCAACGGGACCCCAGTCATCACTGACTGAAAGTTGAATGTAGATGAATTCAGGCAAGAAGTCAGCTATCATATTTCACTGATGCATGTGGTTAAGACACTTTACAAGGGTTGAAGTGAGTTTCTTCCACTGCTAACTTTGAAATCCAATCTAGATCTAGTTTTGCTTGTTCTAAAACATTTATTCCGAACAAGAATCACATCAGAGAGGTCAACAGGACTCTGTTATATGAACATGTTGCCTCAATCTCAAGCTGCACCGGGGGAGGTTTAGGCTGGATGTTAGGAAGAAGTTCTTCCCAGAAAGAGAGATTGGCCATTGGAATGTGCTACCCAGGGAGGTGGTGGAGTCACCATCACTGGAGGTGTTTAAGAAGAGACTGGATGGGGTGTTTGGTGCCATGGTTTAGTTGATTAGATGGTGTTGGGTGATAGGTTGGACTTGATGAGCTCAAAGATCTTTTCCAACATGGTTAATTTTATACAATACAATACAATACAATACAATACAATAAATCCAGGTTGGAAGAGACCTTCAAGATCATCGTGTCCAACCTATCAACCAATCCAACCACCCAAACAACTAGATCATGGCACCAAGTACCCCATCAAGTCTCCTCCTCTGAAACACCCAATGATGGTGACTCCACCACCTCCCTGGGCAGACCTTTCCAATGGGCAATCACTCTTTGTGTATAGAACTTCCTCCTAACATCCAGTCTAAACCTCCCCTGGCGCAGCCTGAGACTGTGTCCTCTTGTTCTGGTGTTGCCTGCCTGGGAAAAGAGACCAACCTCTGCCTGGCCACAGTCACCCTTCAGGTAGTTGTAGAGAGCAATAAGGTCACCCCTCAGTCTCCTCTTCTCCAGGCTAAGCAACCCCAGCTCTCTCAGCCTCTCCTCATAGGGCTTGTGTTCCAAACCCCTCACCAACCTTGTTGCCCTTTCTGGAACATTCCAGCAAGTCAACATCCTCCTAAACTGAGGGCCCAGAACTGGACACAGTACTCCAGGTGTGGCCTAACCAGTGCTGTGTACAGGGGCAGAATGACCTCCCTGCTCCTGCTGGCCACACTGTTCCTGATGCAGGCCAGGATGCTATTTGCCTTCCTGGCCACCTGGGCACACTGCTGGCTCATGTTCAGCCTACTATCAAGGAGTACCCCCAGGTCCCTTTCTGCCTGGCTGCTCTGCAGCCACTCTGACCCTATCCTATCCTATCCTATCCTATCCTATCCTATCCTATCCTATCCTATCCTATCCTATCCTATCCTATCCTATCTTGTTCTGTTCTAATAGGAATAAGAAAAACTGCATTTCCCTAATCTCAAAAATTGTAGGGATATTGGCCTTTGGTTCCGAAGATGTGAGGAGTGAACTTCTTCCAGCTCATTTGTCTCATCCGCCCTGCTACAGAGCTATCAGACATGTTTTTAGATTGTTCAGCAATTCAGCACAATAATGTTTGGCATGAAGTTTAAGGCATCAAGATATTGTGTAGGGGCATCAAATCAGCCTGCTGGACTGGGGAGGAACATAAAATAAATCAGGTGCCACTTAAATCACAGCAGGAAGACAGAAGCACTTGAGAGAACTGCTCTCATCCTACTGACTGTATTTTGCACATCTATGTCCAGCATTGGGCATGCTCTGGAAATCAAACTCTGGATGCACTTTGAATGGGTTTGTCCACCTCCCTCACCTTCCTTTACCAGCTGAGCTGCCCAAAAAACTCTGCCTCAACTCAAACTGCCATTATGGAGTTTTAAAGGGAAGAAAGCTCTCACGGAGAGCAAAATGATCCTCTTGGGTATCAGGGAATGAAGTCCAGCGCAGGAGCACAGCACACAGAGGAGACAGGAGGTGTCTGAACTGCAAAAGCAATTAGACCCACAGTGTTGCAGGGCTTATATCCAATGGTTCAGCGTTCTTACCACAACACATGCATGGTTTTTATGGAAAACAGATAGCACATAAAAATATCTGCTTCGTTAAAACTCGATTTCCTGAAAAGATTTTCCCGACTGCAAATTTTAAATCAGTTCCAGACCCAAGCCTTGGCAAATGGCAGCAAAGCTGATGAGTTTACTGAACACAAGCAAACAAACCTTTGCCCAGCTTCTGAGCATTCAGATTTGGTGTCCTATGGTTAAGAAATGCTACTAAAGATTTTCTAAAGAAACAGCTCAAAAATCTTACTGAACCAGAAAATAGGTGAGTAGGATTTAGTAAGTGATCAGGCTGATAATTCTGTTAGATGTGAAAACTGCCTTGGCCTTGCTGTTGGAAGGTGGCTAATTAAAGGAAAGCTGGGTTATATGTGACCACAGTGGTATGATCAGAAGAACAGGGAGTCAGTTGGTCACAGTTTATACTTACCTGCCCAAACCACCTATAACACACCTTCAGCCACACAGAGCGTGTCCAAAGAAGGGCAACAAAGCTGGGAGGGGTCTGGAGCACAGCCCTGTGAGGAGAGGCTGAGGGAGTGGGTTGCTTAGCCTGGAGAAAAGGAGGCTCAGGGGAGACCTTTTTGCTGTCTACAACTACCTGAAGGAGGTTTAGCCAGGAGGGGGTCTGGTCCAGACAACCACCAACAGAACAAGAGGACACAGTCTCAAGTTGTTCCAGGGGAGGTTTAGGCTGGATGTTAGGAAGATGTTCTTCCCAGAAAGAGAGATTGGCCATTGGAATGTGCTGCCCAGGGAGGTGTTGGAGTCACCATCCCTGGAAGTGTTAAAGCAGATAAATTCAAACAGAGGCCATCTTTTCATTAGCAAAGATCATTATTTGTTTGAGACCTTGGGTCTTTTAATCTGGAGAAGTGACGACTGAGAAGGGATTTAATAAATGTTTATAAGTAACTGAGGGCTGGGTGTCAGGAAGGAGGGGACAGGCTCTGCTCAGTTGCACCCTGGGATAAGACAAGGGGTGATGGATATAAACCACAACACAGGAGGTTCTACCTCAACATGAGGAGGAACTCCTTCACTGTGGGGGTCACAGAGCACTGGGACAGGCTCCTCAGAGAGGTTGTGCAGTCTTCTGCTCTGGAGACTTTCAAGACCCATCTGGATGCATTCCTGAGTGACCTCTGTGGGATTCTATGGTCCTGCTTGGCAGGGAGGTTGGACACAATGATCTTCAGAGGTCCCTTCCATCCCATAACAACCTGTGATCCTGTGAAGGTAGCTGAGGCTGTAGCAGGCTTTCTGCCATCAGTGGATCTTAAATGAAAAGTCGATTTTATGGTCTTTGAATGATCTCCTCCCTTTTGAACATGAATTACAACACAGAAGGACTGTGGTTTGTCTTGTAGGTATGTTTCATAGTTTCATAGTGTCAGTTAGGGTTGGAAGGGACCACAAGGATCATCTAGTTCCAACCCCCCTGCCATGGGCAGGGACACCTCTACCTAGATCAGGCTGGACAGAGCCTCGTCCAGCCTGGTCTTAAACACCTCCAGGGATGGGGCCTCAACCACCTCCTGGACAAACCATTCCAGGCCTTCACCACCCTCACGGTGAAGAACTTCCTCCTCACATCCAGCTGAATCTCCCCACCTCCAGCTTCATCCATTCCCCTAGTCCTGCTCACTCACTGATGAGTCTGAAAAGTCCCTCCCCAGCCTTCCTGTAGGCCCCTTCAGATACTGGGAGGCCACAATGAGGTCACCTCGGAGCCTTCTCTTCTCCAGACTGAACAGCCCCAACTCCTTCAGTCTGTCCTCACAGGAGAGGTGCTCCAGCCCTCTGCTCATCCTCGTGGCCCTTCTCTGGACACCTTCCAGCACCTCCAGATCCCTCTTGCAATAGGGGCTCCAGAACTGGACGCAGTACTCCAGGTGGGGTCTCACCAGAGCTGAGTAGAGGGGGAGAATCACCTCCCTTGACCTGCTGGCCACACTTCTCCTGATGCAGCCCAGGATCTGATTGGCTTTCTGGGCTGCAAGTGCACATTGAGAGCTCCTGGTGAGCTTCTCGTCCACCAGCACCCCCAAGTCTCTCTCCTCTGGGCTGCTCCCCAGCCAGTCACTGCCCAGCCTGGATTTGTGCCTGGGATTGCCTCAACCAGATGCAGGACCCTGCACTTGGTCTTGTTGAAGCTCATGAGGTTGGCCTGTGCCCACCTCCCAGCCTGTCAAGGTCCCTCTGGATGGCATCCCTTCCCTCCAGCGTGTCTGCTGCACCACACAGCTTGGTGTCATCAGCAAACTTGCTGAGGGTGCACTCAATGCCACTGTCCATGTCACCCACAAAGATGTTGAACAAGCCTGGTCCCAGGACTGATCCTGAGGGACTCTGCTTGTCACTGGCCTCCACTGGGACATGGACCCATTGACAGCCACTCTTGGGTGCGGCCATCAAGCCAGTTCTTTATCCATCTGGTGGTCCATCCATCAAACCCGTGTGTCACCAGCTGGAGACCAGGATGTGGTGTGGGACAGTGTCAAAGGCTTTGCTCAGGTCCAGGTAAACGACATCAGTTGCTCGCCCCTCTCTATTAATGCTGTCACCTGTTCATAGAAGGCCACCAGGTTTGTCAGGCAGGATTTGCCCTTGGCAAAGCCATGCTGACTGCTCCCAATCACCTCTTCACTCCTCTTCTGAGTCAGTAGTGCCTCCAGGAGGATCTGCTCCATGATCTTCGGGCACAGAGGTGAGACTGACCGGCCTGTAGTTCCTGGTCCTCCTTCTTACCCTTTTTGAAAATGGGAGCAATATTTGCCCTTTTCAATCTGTGGGGACTTCCCCAGTCTGCCATGACTTTTGGAATATAATAGAGAGGGGCTTAGCAACCTCATCTGCCAGTTCTCTCAGCACCGTGGGTGTATCCCGTGGGTCCCATGGACTTGAACACTTTCAGGCTCTTCAGGTGATCACCAACCTGAGCTTCACTTACCATGGGCAGTTCTCCTCCCCGTCCCTGGCATCGTCTGCCATGACTCCAGGAGTGTGGCTGGAGGCCCTTGCAGTGAAGACTGAGGTAAAGAAGTTATTGAGTACCTCAGCCTTCTTTACCTCAGTCAGAATAAATTATTACACTGGTCTCTTTTTTACACCACACTTCAAAATTGTGTGTGACACACTGAAGGATGTTTTAATTGCAATGTCTTCCTATATATGGCTGAAAAAAACCCCAGTTTTACTGAAATCAAAGCATAGTTTCATTTGGGTTCAGTAAGTTCAACACAATACTACCAATCTTTCCAAAGGACAAAATTCCCACAAAGGCAGACCTGGAACCATTCTGCATGATAAGGTAATGCTTGCAGAGCTCTAAAAAAGAAGAATAAAAGAAAAAAAGGCAATACATGTATCCAAACCCCACTGAGCATTTTTCTTAATACATAGAAAAAGAGACATCAGACTTGTAGGAGTGGAAGGAGCTGAAAGAAGCTCCCAAAACCTTACTTATCATAGAATCACAGAATCAATAAGGTTGGAAAAGACCTCAGAGATGATCAAGTCCAACCTATCACCCAACACCTCAGGACTAACTATACAATACAATAACAGATAAACAATAAACCAGTTGGGAAGAGACCTTGAAGATCATCGCATCCAACCCATCAACCAATCCAACCCACCCAAACAACTAGACCATGGCACCAAGCACCCCAACAAGTCTCCTAAACCATGGTTTCAAGGGTCAGGTCCAATCCCCTCTTCAACACCTCCAGGGACAGTGAATCCACCACCTCCCTGGGCACGCATTCCAGTGGCAAATTACTCTTTCTGGGAAGAACTTTCTCCTCACCCCCAGCCTAAACTTCCTCTGGTGCAACTTGAAACTTCATCCCCTTGTTCTGGTGCTGGTTGCCTGGGAGAAGAGACCAAGCCCCTCCTGGCTACAACCTCCCTTCAGGTAGTTGTAGAGAGCAATAAAGTCTCCCCTGAGCCTCCTTTTCTCCAGGCTAAACAGCCCCAGCTCCCTCAGCCTCTCCTCACAGGGCTGTGCTTCAGACCTCTCCCCAGGCTCGTTGCCCTTTTCTGGACACATTCAAGTGTCTCAATATCCTTCTTATACTGAGGGGCCCAGAAGTGGACACAGTACTCAAGTTCTTGGAGAAGGGACTCAGATGACACAGAATGAAAGAGAAGACTTGGGAAGTGGGAAGGAGGTGGAGATTCCTCACTGGCAGATTACATCTCACCAGGAATCTGCTTGCACAAGACAGACAGGCTGTTGTTCTGGTCACTCCTAGGACACCATTCACAAGTCACTCCTCATTACATTCTTTTCTGAGAGAAATAAAAGGAAGCTCTGCAGCCCTTCCCCTCTGGTTATGAGCTGTGCAACAGCATGTCTCCCAGAGCTGGCACTCTGTGTTCTTTTTAACACAGGCTATACATTTAGTGGATAACCTTAAAGATAAAGAGGTCAATGAACCCTTTGAAGAATTTCAGCATTTTTGTAAATCTATTTGGTCTCTAACATTTTTCTACAGCTTTCGATGGCACTGAGGCAGGTGGTTGTAACTTTGATGAATGCCCAGCTTTCATCCACATGTTAAGACAGAAATAGCATTTAAATTGAAGATTTGTAATTTTAACTCAACAGTGCAGATATTTAGTGACTAAGAATAGGAACTACCCATAGTCTCTTTCCAGGTCATGACATCATTTCCTTCTGCACAAGCTTACCATGGAGCAACATATCAAAACAGATTCAGCAACAGCAATAACTCTTTGCACAAGCAACTTAAACAGCCAGTCCTCCTCAAGCACTTTCACCACCACTCTGGATTTAGGATATTGCAGGCTGGTGAGAGATATTAAGTAACATGTCTGAAATCATTCTTGACACTTGTTACTGAAGCAGGAACGGACGGCAAGCCTCCTGAGGATTTGCCCATTCATTTAACCACGAAATGATCGCTTCTGTCTACAATGCAAGTTCTTCAGTCAAGAGATTTCAATTACACAGCCCATGCACACAAGTCACATTTACCCTTGGATTAAAAAAACCTATTTGATTCAAAGAAGGACCAATTTTTTTTTTCTTTTTTTAATTGGACTTTTAAACTAACAATCTTAGACAGACTTAACAGTGCAAGAGAAAGGTCGGCAGCTCACATCTGGGAATACTCTCACAGCGTTAACTTGCCCCAGTGCCCCAAACACCAGGAAGATTTGTTCAGGGCAACTGTAAAAAGGGCCCACTGGGGAGAAAAAGTGTACCCAATCAGCTGTGATCTACATCCTCACCTCAGAAGAGTCCTCACAGCATTTGTAACTACCTGAAGGGTGGTTGTAGACAGGAGGGGGTTGGTCTCTTCTCTCAAGCAACCAGCACCAGAACAAGAGGACACAGTCTCAAGATGTACCAGGGGAAGTTGGAGCTGGGGGTGAGGAGAAAGTTCTTCATTGAGAGAGTTGTTGGCCTTTGGATGTTAGGAAGTTCTTCATAGAAAGAGAGATTGCCCATTGGAATGTGCTGCCCAGGGAGGTGGTGGAGTCACCATTCCTGGAGGTGTTCAAGAGGGGATTGGATGTGGCACTTGGTGCCATGGTTTTGTCATGAGAACTGTGGTGACAGGTTGGACTTGATGATCTTTGAGGTCTCTTCCAACCTTGGTGATTCTGTGATCTCCATCTTACATGAGAAAGTATAACCCCCTCCCAGGTCAATCTAAGTCCTGCAAAGCTCTTAACTGTCATTTTCATTCTGTTATGTTGCTGTCATTTCAGGCCATTTGGTACATCTACAGTTAGACTCCAAACCACAATTTCACCTACATCACTCCTACATTAAAACTGTAGCATCCTCAACATCAGCAGAATTATTCCCTTAATTTTCAAGTGCTGAGAGTTAAGGAGGGCCTTTCACCTGCCCTGGCAACTGGGACTAATCACATTCATAGACACAGGGGATGTGCGTGCTGTGCTGGAGCGGGGCCAACATATTCTGCATGTCGCAGAGCAAGGCCATCTGGGACAGTACCACTATCAGAAACAGATCCTGCCTTATGATTTCAATCTAATGGAAATCAGTGCTTATTGCCTGAGATGCAGTAGGGCTAATACAGCTGCCAAGATTATCCTACTACTGTCAGAACTGCACCTCTTGTGAAGTGGAATTTTTTTATCCAGTATAATTTCCCCAAGCTTCTCTAAATGACACAAATGTTTTAGAACAAGCTTTTATAGAGCAAGTTTGGGGGTTTGGTTGTCTTGGGGTTTTTTTGTTCCCTTACAGAGGCATGCATTAGAGGTTGGAGGTCAGGGACTTACCTGGAAGATTTGTTGAAACTGAAGGAACTAAATTAATCCCTCAAGAATAAAGCTGCACAGTCCAACTTGCAATGAGAAACAACAGTTTACATGATTCTGTCAATAGCCTCTGGGTACCCCAGAAAGGAAAACTAGAGCAACATTGCTACAGACAATTAAAAATTGTGTTTTTGGCTACTTCAATCTATTCTCTTGGAACTTGGCAGTTGCTCAAATAAATTGGTATTTTTTTTTCCCCAGAAGAAGGGCTGAATGGATTATTAAAATACAGTGTGGCACATTCTAGATCTCCCTGCTTACTCCATATTTTTTGTAACAGGAAAATATATACTTTATTTCCCCCCCCCACGTTTACCTCCTAAATTGTTTTACCTTAATAACTTTTGGATGAAAGGGGAGGAGGACTCTTCCATTCTACATCCTAGGAGATTTCTATGTTAAATTGCATTTAGATCTGACTTCCATTTTATCAGCAAGAAATACAGAGCTGCTGTGCTGTTCTCCTCCTTAGCCCCTGCACTCAATTTTCATACTCACTGAAACAAGTTCAGCAGCCATCTGTAATTCCACTTGTAGTGAGCTGAATATCAACATTCCTGTGATGGTTTTTGTTGCTTGCTTTTTCCCCCAGTGTTAGACAGCTCAAGGGAAATGACCATTAGCTTATTAAACTGTCCAGGGATGTGTTGTTTTCTACCATCAATATCTCACCCTTCTGCATGTGAAACTTTGAAAATCCTTGTGTATCCAAAGCAGAGAGAGCACAGAAGTAGCTTCTAACATTTCCCCCCCTCCCAGGGGAAATGTAAGCTCATGCACAAGGTCAAAGAAGTACTGAGAAGAAAAAAACTTTCAACTTTGTCCATGCCAGGAAAAAAAGCATATGCTTGAAATATGATAGCCAACATATTGTAAAGGCATCATGGAGACACAGTAAAGGAGAAATCTGTATTTCACTGGTCAGGATGAATGCAGTGTCCTTTGGCCCTAAAAATACGTGGGTTTGAATCATTCAAAACATCTTAAAAACCTGACCTACCTCCCTATTGCTGGATGCTGGCTGTTTCTAACTCAGGCACCCAGATTGCTAGGCTCTTGACCCAGTCAAGGAGTGGAAGGAAAATCTGCAGCAGCCAAAAGCAGAAAAGGCTAAATAAAAATACAATGCAAGATTGTGCAACACACTGAAATCACCTTGGGACAGCCTCATACCCCCCCCCAAAAATCCAAACCCACGAGAGATGTCAATTTGGGGTTGTTTGGGTTTGGTTTTGCTGTTATAAAAAAAAACACCAAACCAAATACAAATTCAAGAAAAAATAATTATTTTTTCTTAATTAAGAAAATAATCATTAATTATTGCCCCCACAATTTAAAGGCGTTTCTAGAAATGCACACTAACAGAGATTATACACTACCTTTAAAATCTGATTCTTTATTATGAATTCATCTGAAAGAAAAATGAAACTAATTCATGCTGGCCCTGTATTGCAAAGACCAATTTTGGTCCTGTTGCATTGCTATCGGGAAAAAGGAGAGTAAAGTACTGATCCTCGGCTCTAAAGCTGAGTGGCACAGGCTGGATCACAGCCAAACTGCTCAGGACTTTCTCTTTCAAGAGAATAGAATAGGATAAAATAGAATTAACCAGGTTGGAAAGACCTTTGAGATCATCAAGTCCACTTATCACCCAACACCATCTAATCAACTAAACCATGGCACCAAGTGCCTCGTCCAGTCTCTTTTTAAACACTTCCAGTGATGGTGACTCCACCACCTCCCTGGGCAGCACATTCCAATGGCCAATCTCTCTTTCTGAGAAGAATTTCTTCCTAACATCCAGCCTAAACCTTCTCTGGCACATCTTGAGACTGTGTTCTCTTGTTCTGGTGCTGGTTGTCTGGAAGAAGAGACCAACCCCCACCTGGCTACAACCTACCTTCAGGTAGTTGTGGATGGCAATAAGGTCTCCCTTGAGCCTCCTCTTCTCCAGGCTAAGCAACCCCAGCTCCCTCAGCCTCTCCTCACAGGGCTGTGCTCCAAACCCCTCCCCAGCTTTGTTGCCTTTCTGTGGACACAGAATGTGCTGCCCGGGGGGGTGGTGGAGTCACCGTCCCTGGAGGTGTTCAAGAGGGGATTGGATGTGGCACTTGGTGCCATGGTCTAGTCATGGGGTCTGTGGTGACAGGTTGGACTCGATGATCTTCGAGGTCTCTTCCAACCTTAGTGATACTGTGACAGTGATACTGTGACACATTCCAGCAACTCAACATCTTTCCTAAACTGAGGGGCTCAGAACTGGACACAGGACTCAAGGTGTGGCCTAACCAGTGCTGAGTACAGGGCAGAATGACTTCCATGCTCCTGCTGGCCATACTGTTCCTGATGCAGGCCAGGATGTTATTTGCCTTCCTGGCCACCTGGGCACACTGCTGGCTCATGTTCAGCCTGCTATCAAGCAGTACCCCCAGGTCCCTTTCTGCCTGGCTGCTCTGCAGCCACTCTGACCCCAGCCTGTATCGCTCCATGGGGTTGTTGTGGCCAATGTGTAGAACTCGGCACTTGGATGTGTAAGTTACATTGGAAAAAGTAGCTGAGCAGTTTTAAAAGGAAGTTGGGAGTAAGTGGAAAATTAAGCATGAGGGCACTCAGGGTTGTGGTGCTTGACTCCTCTGTCTCAAATTTAGCTGTGTAGACCTGTGTAGAACTTCTGCATCTACATATTAAGAGAATGGGATTGGAAAGGATCACCCTGAGGAGTCTGGAGAGCCAAGGAGTTATATTCCTTATAGCCTTCTGTGGTGCTTTCGGACACATGCATTGAAATAAAATAACAGAAAATAAATAAAGTTCCATGGTTAGTGCTTCAGGGCTGCCAGCTTTTTCTGTTTTATTGAAGCCTGAGATATACTGATTTACTTAAAGTCACAGGTCCTTGCGTCTGGTGACTACACATCAATTTTATTTTCATTTTTAAAGAAGCTTTCTATTTTTTTATGGCTGGAGAAGAAAACTTGAAGCTTGAAAATATGAAGACAATAAAAAAGGAAGCCAGGAAAACAGTAGGAGGTGGGAGGAAGAATTGGTTTTCAGATGATCTGACAGCTTCCTGCATTATTTCATGCATTTGGATGGTACCCGTGAATCCTAGATTTTAAATGTGCAGAATGTGCAGTGCTGGGGTGGGAGAGCAGTATTAAACAGCCCCAAAACATGTACTCTAAACAGATTGGATGTGTTTGGAAAGAATAGTTGGAACAATCCTCCCACTTTTCCTTACCTTGGACTAGACCTTTGTGTAGACACTGGCATACTTACATACCAGGAAGGAATAGACCAAATTCCAGGGACTGACCTCCAAATCAAAGGAGTGGCCACTCTGGAACAGTGGTCCCAGCAATCTCTGTGGTCATAGCAGATGCTGCAAGAAGGAGCTTGTCCTGTTGTTCTTACTGGCTCAGTCTAAGAAGAGGATATTGAGACACTTGAATGTGTCCAGAGAAGGGCAATGAGGCTGGGGAGGAGGCCATGAGTACAAGCCCTGTGAGGAGAGGCTGAGAGAGCGGGGTGTTTAGCCTGGAGAAGAGCAGGCTCAGGGGAGACCTTCTTGCTCTCTACAACTACCTGAAGGGAGGTTGGAGCCAGGTGGGGATTGGTCTTTTCTCCCAGGCAAACAAAACCAGAACAAGAGGACACAGTCTCAAGCTGTGCCAGGGGAAGTTTAGGCTGGAGGTGAGAAGAAAGTTCTTCGCAGAGAGTTGTTAGCCTTTGGAATGTGCTGCCCAGGGAGTGGTGGAGTCACCATCCCTGGAGGTGTTCAAGAGGGGATTGGACGTGACACTTGGTGCCATGGTTTAGTAGCCATGAGGTGCTGGGTGATAGGTTGGACTTGATGATCTCTGAGGTCTTTTCCAACTTTATTGATTCTATGATTCTGTGATCATTTGGAACAGAGGATTTTCTTCCACATGAGAGAACGGGACCACATTTTGTTTCATCATATATCACAATGTGGTAAAAGGCCTACAAAGATAAAGCAACACTTTGAAGGCTCACAGACAGTAAGGATTTTTTTTTTCTTTTTTATGCTGTCTCTCACAAACAAGTTGCTGCTGACTTGTTCTACTGTTTCTTATCCTCATATGCTGAGGATACAGAGTCTTGTTTGCAAATTTCAACTTCCACTGTTCAGACAAAAACACTTCAAAATGTAGCACTGGGTTATGAACCAGTCTGTTTGAAGAAAATGTGCTGGCTGGCTCTTCCTGTTACAGCATCCGTGACAGGCATAGTACACATTTCCAGCCAAATACTGGGGGGGGGGGGGAAATAAATGTCTCAGCCACTAAACAAAGTGAAAGGTTTTGCCACGATATAATTAGCCTCTGGAAATGCTTCAGATTAGGGTTTCTTTGTTTTGTTTTCTATTTCATTTGTGTACGTGAAGCGTATGGCCCACAGCATAAGGGATAAGTTGTTAAAGGTAATCTTAGAGCACAGATCACGTGGAGGTTGCAGGACACTGAAAAATGTACTCCTGAAAAACAGGTTTAGCATTATAGGAAAAAAAACAAGACCTTATTGCTCTCCACAACTACCTGAAGGGAGGTTGTAGCCAGGTGGGGGTTGGTCTCTTCTCCAGGCAATCACCATCAGAACGAGGGACGCAGTCTCAAGCTGCGCCAGGGGAGGTTAGGCTGCATGTTAGGAAGAAGTTCTTCCCAGAAAGAGAGATTGGCCATTGGAATGTGCTGCCCAGGGAGGTGGTGGAGTCACCATTGCTGGAGGTGTTTAGGAGGAGACTGGATGGGGTGCTTGGTGCCATGGTTTAGTTGACTAGATGTTGTTGGGTGACAGGTTGAACTTGACGATCTTGAAGGTCTTTTAGAACCTGGTCTATTATTCTATTCTATTCTATTCTATTCTATTCTATTCTATTCTATTCTATCTTCTGCCAGGGATTATAAACATCCCATGTCTGTCTGCAAAGCCCTGTGCTTGAACCCAGGGTGAGGTGTTAAAGCTGAAGCCATCAGTTCAGCTGAGATTTCAGCCTGCAGAGAGCAAGCAAGAAGAGAATTTCTGAGAAAAGCAAATAAGAAAATATGACATTTCTGACACTGCTCTGCCAAACTTACTGAAGGTGCAATCCTCACACAGGCACAGCTGCCAACCTCCCTGAAGTACAAGTGTTTCATTTTCAGCGGGGTCACTCAGGGCTCACATATTGATCAGAGCCTTCAGGGTTTTACCTTACCTGCTCAATAACCAGCAGTGCTAAGCTAGGTTAGATTGCAGTGAGACTGGGTATTGGATGTGTAGGTGTTCGGTGTTATACCTCAAGAGTGTTTAGTGCTGTCAGCGTGGCTGTGCAGACATGACCAGAGTGCCATCAAATGCCAAACAAGTCACAGAAAGTTAAGGCCATCAAGACTTCAGAAGACTGTGCCCCTCCTGACCAACAATGTGCTGACTAGAGAGGGAAGTTTTCTCCCTACTGAATTCACAAATATCTAAGCAGACTTCTATGATGTATATGCATGACAAGTGTAAATACACACTTATAAAGATTTGTGGTGGCTCTCAAACTTCCTGGGCCAAGAGAGCTTAAAACCCTTCCAAGTGACCATATGCCACTAATTCAGCTTTGAGCTGCAGAAATGGTGTTAGACACTTCTCAGAATTGTTGCCCAAGCTGTCAGTGGGTCATTTGCCTTTGTGGTGGTGCTAGGCTATGCCTTTAAAATTTAGTTACAGATTTGGAGCAGAAAAGTAGGAAAATATAAATAAATCACTGTTGGGTGTGAAAAGGAAAACAAAGATTATTCTAAACAAATTCATTGGGTAAAATATCTGGAATAAGAGGAGCTGTACCATAACAATTCTTCCCTTTCCTCTTCTCTTCTGATCTCTATCTTTTTTTGCTTTGCTCAGCAGAGGCAAAAAAGGAAGAGTCAGAACAACTGTTCAGATCCTGACACTAAGGATGGACAGTTGAGTGTTACAGGTGCACACCTTGACACAACCTCCATGTGCTGTCACATAGCTTTGCCCCCTTTTTGCAGTTCAGTTTTCCCTTCTCCCATCACTTCAAGACCTCAGCTCCTTAATCCCTTCATCTCATCTTGAATCTCAAACAGGAGTGCTTTCACTGAGGATAGAGACTATTTGGCCACTTGAAGTGAAGCACACGTGTGGCTGAGCTGCCTCCTTCCTTGGATGGGTGGAAAGCTTAAATTAAATCTGTCTGTAGGTACAGTGGCTGTGAAACCTCATGCATTACAACAGGTCAGACTGGGCACTCAAGGGGCTTGTCCAGTCTTGGAGCCTGTGAATAATCAGATTCAGCCTGGTAAAAGTTGCAAGTTGGTGAGGGGTTGTACATTGAGAAGATACACTTTATGTATTGAGAAAGCGCAGGAAGCCATCACCGGACAGGAGTAAGCACGGCTTCAAAGACAAGAGCCTGCAAAACACTTTAGAAGCAATAAATGACCACGCCAGTTACAGCCATCTAGTGGGCAGATATATTAAGCCATGAGCTGTCACCAAAGTGGTGGCCCTTGTATAACTGGAAAGTGTGCCTCTTTCAAGTTCTGATCTATACTGCTAATTAAATCAGGCAACACACAGACAACCAGGAACATGATGTCGTGCAGAACAAGGGCTGAGCCACAAAAGTGGAATTCTTTTGCCATCCCCTCTTTTAAGTCTGAAAGTGTTTGTATCAAGGGCTTTGGCATGTCTGTGCTAATAGTGTAAACAAGGGCTGTAATTGCAATAATCCTTCAGCATTTATGTGCAGGGAAAAGAAATAAAAGAATCCCCCTCTACTTCTTCATGAATACATTGCCTTGAATTTCATCAGCAGGGGATGCATGTATTATTCAATCATACACCTACCACTATTATGAAGTTGCTCTTAATACTACAAGTGGAACCTCTCAGGTAATCAGAATTCAGGGCTAATGCATAGCTATTCCCCCATCAATTATAATAGACACAATTAATCCAATTTAGAATTTCAAGTTTTTAGTCATTATTAAATGCAAACAAGTGCTCTCTTTTTTGCTTGGGGGTGGACACTTTTTTGAAGTACATCTCTTTATGGCTCAGTAATGTATAAGTAACAACTGCCACACAAGCAGCAAAAATGTTAACATTAAGGAATCATGACAGAGAATGAACTTCAGCATGGCGTGGGCTAAGCCCTATGGGAATACTCTTAACCCATCCTCCCTCTAACCAGCTGGGCAGTCCCTTTCACTTATTTTGTGCATCTATTGCTCTTCTGCTTTTGCCTTGGGAACTGTCTACACCACAATGCTGAAATAGACAGGAATGACCCAGCAACAGATCCTCTGTTGCCAACCAGCACCCTGGCATCATTTTTCCCACCCCCCCAAATTCCTACTAAACATAAAAGATCAAGTGATATAAAATTCCTTAGAAGGAGGAACCATGTCCCACTCTCAAACAGCAAACCAAAGCCTGTAGCTTATGGCAATGTGGCTCCCAGGGGAGGGGAAAAAAGAGAAGGGGAAAAAAGAAGAACAAAAGGCAAAACAAGGTGTGTTTAGAATCAGAAGAAAAATCTTTTCATGGCTGAGAAGCCATTACATCTCCAGAAGCAAGGATTGCTCAGAAAATGATCTCTCTTTCCCTCCTAACTTTAAAATATATCTGACCAATATAATTTTTAACAAGAAGTCTCAGATTTATTGCTGTTGGATATATTGTACTACATACCAATACAACACAGTCATTCAAGGATCTCTCAGATCTCTAGAAATGTGGATTAAATTTCCAAAACTGTTTGTGTGCCATGCTCACTGCATATTTATAGATGGTGCATCTATCAGTACATTGATTTCCTTATGTTGTGCCTTAATCACCCTAAAAAAAACAAAAACAAAGCAATGAACGCCCTGCCTGTCCTCCCCCTCCCCCCTTCCCAAATGTATGCAGAAGGAATAGGTGGGGAGGAAAGTGGAGACAGAAGTCACAACTGCTGTGAGGAATCTCAGCTCTCTGTATTTTAGACAGCTCTGGCTGTCACAACGGAAGAAACCCAAGCTGAGCTTCACTAGAGAAGCGATGTGGGCTTGGAACAGCAGAGGAGCCTGAAACAATTGCTCCAGGAAATATAAACTGCTGTGCTCCTCTCAGCAAAGATGCTGGCTCAGATGCAATATGCTAACATTGTTAACTGTTTCATGGCCCATCAGAACATACCAGCAAACAGATGTAGCTCCCAGTTTGTGCTAAGTCTCTTTCCCTTTCTTGTCATAGAATTGTAGAATGGCTTCAGTTAGATGGGACCTTAAAAATCATCGAGTTCCAACCCATCTGCCATGGGCAGGGACACCTCCCACTAGACCAGGTTTCTCCAGCCCTCAGCCAGCCTGGTCTTAAACACTTCCAGGGATAAGGTATCCACAGGGATGTGCCATCCTTCAGCAATACAGAGGTGATCTTGCAAAGGCATAGCCTGTTTGTCTTTCCAGTACATACACCGCTGCTGAATCAGGTTACCCATCTGGTGTAATGTTGTGCCATGAGACAGTGCTGAGTCAGGGAGAAACATCACCTGAGCCCTTTCCAGAAGCAGCAGCAGCAGCAGCAGCTCGGGTACATCAATACAGTAATTCATGCAGAAGAGTTGGTCCACAGCAGTACTAAGTGCTTGGATGCAAAGCTGCACAACAGTAGCTCTGTTGTTTCCAGTGTCCAAAGTACGGACAGGGACAATTTGTTGTGCAGCTGTGTTGTTGGTCATCACAGTATCACATATCACCAAGGTTGGAAGAGACCTCAAAGATCATCAAGTTCAACCTGTAACCACAGACCTCATGACTAGACCATGGCACCAAGTGCCACGTCCATTCCCCTCTTGAAAACTCCAGGGATGGTGACTCCACCACCTCCCTGGGCAGCACATCCAATGGCGAAACTTCTCTCAGTGACAAGAACTTTCTCCTCACCTCCAGCCTAAACTTCCCCTGGTGCAGCTGGAGACTGTGTCCTCTTGTTCTGGTGCTGGTTGCTAGAGAGAAGAGACCAACCCCTTCCTGGCTACAACCACCTTTAAGGTAGTTGTAGAGAGCAATGAGGTCTCCCCTGAGCCTCCTCTTCTCCAGGCTAAAACAACCCAGCTCCCTCAGCCTCTCCTCACAGGGTTGTGCTCCAGACCCCTCCCCAACTTTGTTGCCCTTCTCTGGGCACGTTCAAGTGTCTTGATGTCCTTCCTAATCTGAGGGGGCCAGAACTGGACACAGGACTCAAGGTGTGGCCTAACCAATGCAGAGTAGAGGGGGACGATCACTTCCCTGCTCCTGCTGGCCACACTATTCCTAATGCAGGCCAGGATGTCTTTGGCCTTCTTGGCCACCTGGGCACACTGCTGGCTCATGTTTAGGTGGCTGTCAATCTCCACCAACCCACTGGTAGGTGGCCCTGGTAATCTTCTGAGTCTTGATGAGGCAAGCCCCCTTCTGCTCCTTGAGGAGAGGGTCCACCAGATGGCACAAATAAATAGTAACTTCAAGAAGTCAGACAAAGAGCAAATGCTCTCCACTCATATTCTTAACTTCAGCAACAGCTTCAGCAACCAGCAACTCAGCGCTACACAACTGATCGCCCATGCCCTGCCCAGTGCATGGGGGAGAGAATCAAAATAAAGTAAAACTCACAGGCTGAGATAAAGAGAGTTTAATAGAACAGAAATGGAAGAAAATAATAATAATGGTAATGTTAACATTAAAAAATATATATAATAAATTCATTTAATAGTCAAAGCAAGTGATGCACAATGCGTTCCTCACGACTCACTGACCAATGCCCAGCTTCTGAGCAGCAGTCCTGGAAAGCTTTCTCTCCAGTTATATACTGGGCATGACATCATATGGTATGGAACATCTCTTTGGCCAGTTTGGGTCAGCTGTCCTGGCTGTGTCCACTCCTGACTTCTTGTACCCCTCCATCCTTCTCGCTGACAGGGCACAAGAAGCTGATTTAGTATAAACATTACATAGCAAAAACTGAAAACATCAGTGTGTTATCAACATTTTTCTCATCCTAAATCTTAACTACAGTGCTATAGCAGTTAGTAAGAAGAGAAAAACTACACTATCTTAGCCAAAAGATCTTGACTTGCATCAGAAATAGTGTAGCCAGTAGGAGCAGGAAGGTCATTCTGCCCTGGACTCAGCACTGGTTAGGCCACACCTTGAGTCCTGTGTCCAGTTCTGGGCCCCTCAGTTTAAGAAGGACATTGAGGCACTTGAACATGTCCAGAGAAGGGCAACGAGGCTGGGGAGAGGTCTCAAGCACAAGCCCTATGAGGAGAGGCTGAGGGAGCTGGGGTTGTTTAGCCTGGAGAAGAGGAGGCTCAGGGGAGACCTTCTTGCTCTCTACAAGTACCTGAAGGAGGTTGTAGACAGGGGTTGGCCTCTTCTCCCAGGCAACCAGCACCAGAACAAGAGGACATGGTCTCAAGCTGACACCAGGGGAAGTTTAGGCTGGAGGTGAGGAGAAAGTTCTTCCAGAAAGAGAGATTGGCCATTGGAATGTGCTGCCAGGGAGGTGGTGGAGTCACCATCACTGGAGGTGTTCAGGGGGGGATTGGATGTGGCACTTGGTGCCATGGTTTAGTAGTCATGAGGTGTTGGGTGATAGGCTGGACTTGATCTCTGAGGTCTTTTCCAGCCTTATTGATTCTATGATGCTTTGAAAAGGAGGACAGATACAGTCATTACTTCCTTTACTTGTGAGATTTTCCACACAGTGCCCCTAGCACTGGTAGAGGTATAGGACTCCCTAGTACAGCACAAAACCAGGTAAATGGGGCTGATTCTGTTCACAGGAAGCAGCAACAGGAATGGCATCCTACTCCTTTGAACTACCAGCTACTATGGTGTGATATTACCCTGGCAGAAGCTTAGAAAAAAGATAAACTTTGAAACACTCAGAGAAGGAAGCAGCTGAATGGTTAAACACTTTTGATAGGTTGCCTAGAGGCAGGCTGAAACCGAAGTGGTGGGAGCAAGACCCACAGAAAGACTGCTGGGATACTGGGGTTTAATTTTAAAAAATAAAATAAAATTTGAAGGATTTTTCTTTCTTAAACTCTGACTCTTCTTGCAACTCCGTTTGATCCTCTGAAATGTCTCTGATGTTATCATGATCAGCTACAGATGATCCGCTCTGGCTTTGACTTAAGTTTCCTGCCACATAGTTTTAAAAATATTTATTTCCTTTTAAAATGAAGGCATTTAGCCTTTGTTGGCTTGACTTTTTTTTTGTTTTGTTTTGTTTTCTTTAATGCTATTTCTCTGCAACATAGTTAGAAGCATAGGGGTAAAGTGCATGCGGTCTAGAGGAGACTCCAACCAAGTACTGTGTGCAAAAGGGATGTGGGCCTCTCTCTGGAGGGCATCACCCTGAGATGTGTATACATAAGCATTCTACATCCTGTTCTGTGGACCATGGTTTGTTCTCTGGAGCAAAGGCTGATCAAAGCAACTAACAGCCTTCATGTATGTAAGCACAGGAGAAGTAATCTGACTGGCTTCCCTCTCTCTACGCATTACATTAGCAAGGCAGCATCCACTATCACAGAATCACAGAATGGTCTGGGTTGGAAGGGACCTCCAAAGGCCATCTGCTCCAAATCCCACTGCAGTCAGCAGGGGTGTCCTCAACTAGATCATGTTGCTCAGAGCCCTGTTGAGCCTCACCTTGAATATCTCTGGTGATGGGGATTCAACCACCTCCCCAGGCAACCTGTTCCAGTGTTCCACTACCCTCATAGTAAATAATTTTTTCCTAGCATCCAATCTAAATCTGCTCTTCTCTAGTCTGAAGCCATTGCCCCTTGACCTATCACTACAGGCCATTGTAAACAGTCTCTCTCCAGCCTTTGTGTAGACCCCCTTCAGGTACTGGAAGGATACTATCAGGTCTCCCTGGATCCTTTGCTTCTCCAGGCTGAACAACCCCAGCTCCATCAGCCTGTCCTCATAGCAGAAGTGCTCCATGCCCTTGATCATTTTCATGGCCCTCCTCTGGACCATCTCCATCAGGTCCATGTCCTTCCTGTGTTGAGGGCTCCATACCTGGACACAGTACTCCAAGTGAGGTCTCACCAGAGTAAAGTATCCTGGATCCTGGTTTGGTGCTCAGATACCAAAATTACCCTGTGAGTTAGAAAGGCCACACAAAGCTGTCTGTGGAACAGAGGAAATGTCTAATGGTAAAAGAATAACATGGTCCAATCCACTAATCAAAATGAGTAATTAAGAAATTACTTGAAAGCTACACTGCTTTACAAGGGTACCCAACATGAGCTATAAAAACCTCTTCATCCTAGCAGAATAAGCAAAGAAAATGAACCCATGGGAGCCAAAGAATAAATCTATAAAATGAAGTATTTTTAATACACTGAGAGTGCTTCACCTCCTGAAAAACTACCAAAGGAAGTGGTAAACTCCCCATCATTCAGTGGCTTCAGAGCAGGACTCCACTTCCCGGAAATTGGCCTCAGACAAACACAAGCTTTGGCTCCATTCAGGGTCACTGAGTGAAATGCAATACCCTGTTATGTGTAGGAAGTTTGGTGATTTAATGGTCCCACTTTGCCTTCAGCTTTCTGCATCAGCTGCTCATAACTATGGCCTTACTAAGGGCAAAGACCGCGCTGAAAAGTGTTCTTTTTTGCCTTTGTGGCTGTGGGTTAGAACGTCAATAGGAATTCATCTTCCCATGGTATTGTGTCACACAAGTGGTGCAGTCTTTTCAACATAAAAAGAGAGCAGTACAAAACATCAAATATTTTTTGCCAGCTCCAGAGACTTGAGACCACCCTGAAGCACACATTCAGCAAGGCACAGTGCTAACTGCAGTGCCATATCTGCTGTAGAACACAAGGCTCGCTCACTACAGGGTTCATTCCTCCATGCATCAAATGCTCTAGCATTTCAGCCTCTCTGCTGCCATAAGGCCAAGGATGAGGGACAAGTTGGGGTCTTCCTTGACTTTAGCTGCTGATCAATGAATTTTCTCAAATGCAAGAAACTGTGCAGCTCTAGATGGCAAATTTGACTTTAGTCATGTTCAACAAAACCAAGCGCAAGGTCCTGCATCTGGGTCGTGGCAATCCCAAGCACCAATAAAGGCTGGGCAGGGACTGGCTTGAAAGCAGCCCTCAGAAAAGGACCGGGGTGTGGTGGATGAGAAGCTCAACAGGAGCCAGTAGTGTACACTTGCAGCCCAGAGAGCCAAGCACATCCTGGGCTTTATCAAGAGAAGCATAGCCAGTAGGTTGAGGGAGGCGATTCTCCCTCTCTACTCTGCTCTGGCAGGACCCCCACCTGGAGTACTGCATCCAGTTCTGGAGCCCCTATTACAGGAAGGATCTGGAGGTGCGGAATGTGTCCAGAGAAGGGCCACGAGGAAGATTAGAGGGCTGGAGCACCTCTCTGTGAGGACAGACTGAGGGAGGTGGGGCTGTTCAGTCTGGAGAAGAGAGATGCTCTGAGGAGATCTTATTGTGGATTTCCAGTATCTGAAGGGGCCACAAGAAAGCTGAGGAGGGACTTTTTAGGGTGTCAGGGAGTGACAGAACTAGGGAGAATGGAAAAAAAATAGAAATAGGTAGATTCAGATTGGATGATAGGAAGAAGTTCTTCCCCATGAGGGTGGTGAGACACTGGCACAGGTTGCCCAGGGAGGTGGTGGAAGCCTCATCCCTGGAGGTTTTTAAGGCCAGGCTGGATGGGCTCTGGGCAACTGATCTACTGTGAGGTGTCCCTGCCCATGGCAGGGGGGTTGGAACTAGATGATGCTTGAGGTCCCTTCCAACCCTAACAATTCTATGATTCTCTAGAGTTAGCACAGTTGCTACCAGACAGCAAACACAGAATCAGTCCTCCTGGTCAAAGCTTTTCCTCAAAAATCTGAAACAGTAAAACCAGTCACATGGATTTCATGTCAGTGTAGATATCTTTCATCCACACAGCTCTGTCAGTGGACTTATTTCTGCTACCTCCAGTCTTTCTCAGCCTATTCTGACTCATAGCTTTGCTCTTCACAGGTCTCTTGCTGCTTTCTGGCCCTGCTCCCAGATGTCATTTTTTCAGAGACATGTTCTAGTCCAGGTGTTTCCACAGTCATTTGGAAACTCTTGACCATTGTTTGCCCTCTGTCAGAACTGCTTGATCCAAGCTACCTAACCTGTCAATAACATTTTCATTGCATGTTCATGAAGCAGTTTACCTTTCACCAGCAGCCCAGCCAAACTACCCAGAGAGGTTAGGGCCCAGAGAAAATGAATCTCACACCTTAAACTGAAGTAGACACAAATGTGAAGTGGGCATCATATATCTGCAGTCTGGGCTTCAGAGATATATTGAGGTTCTCTAGTGGAAGTTCAAGCCAATTCTTTTTGACTCTTTTGAAGGAGATTACTGTGATGGCAGGACCCCAAACCTGACAGAAAGTGCTTGTCAGTGAGAGGAGGTTAACCAAGAAAAAATAGCTCAAAATGCTTTATCTGTCATCTATATGATTAATACAGTAGGTGTCTGTTCAAAGAAAAGTCAAGGTTAATTTGGGGAATACTTTAAGGACATAATGGAAACTACATGAAATAGGGCTGGAAAGGATCTCAAATGCCATTTGCAAACAGTTTCACCCACTACTCGTGCAAACTCTTCCAGAAACATCATTGCTCTCTGCAGTTCTTGAATCCTCCTACTTCTTATGTATGTGCCTCTATGAGGCATGTCAGACAGATCTTGAGTATTGGTCACCTCTCTAAAACCCCCAAAACCAAACAAAAAAAGATGATAGAATCATAGAATCAATAGGGTGGAAAAGACCTCAAAGATCATCAAGTCCAACCTCTCACCCAACACCTCATGACTAACCAAACCATGGCTTTTTTGAACTCTTCCAGGGATGGGGACTCCACCACCTCCCTGGGCAGCACATTCCAATGGCCAATTACTCTTGCTGGGAAGAACTTTCTCCTCACCTCCAGCCTAAACCTCCCCTGGCACAGCTTGAGACTGTGTCCTCTTGTTCTGGTGCTGGTTGCCGGGAGAAGAGACCAACCCCCCTGGCTTCCTTCTAGTAGTTGTAGAGAGCAATAAGGTTCTCCCCTGAGCCTCCTGTTGTCCAGGCTAAGCAACCCCAGCTCCCTCACAGCACTTGTGCTCGAGACCCCTCCCCAGCCTCACTGCCCTTCTCTGGACACATTCAAGTGTCTCAATATTCTTCTTAAAATTGAGGGACCCAGAACTGGACACAGGACTCAAGGTGTGGTCTAACCAGTGCTGAGAACAGGGGCAGAATGACTTTCCTTCTCCTGCTGGCCATACTGTTCCTGATACAGGCCAGGATGCCATTGGCCTTCTTGGCCACCTGGGCACACTGCAGGCTCTTGTTCAGCCTTCTCTCAACCATTACCCCCAGGTCCCTCTCTGCCTGGCCACTCTCCAACCACTCTTACCCAGTCTGTAGCACTGCATGGGTTGTTGTGGCCAGAGTGTAGAACCTGGCACTTAGATGTGTTAAATCTCATGCCCTTGGACTCTGCCCATCTGTGGTTGTTGTGACCAAAGTGCAGCACCCAGCACTTGGACTTGTTAAATGCCATCAAGTTGGACTCTGCCCATCTGCCAGGCTTTCAAGGTCCCTCTGGAGAGCCCTTCTACCCTCCAACAGATCAACACCTGCTCCCACTTCATATCATCTGCAAACTTACTAATGGTGGACTCAATCCCTCATCCAGATCATCAATAACGATATTGGATAGGACTGGGCCCAGCACTGATCCCACGCATTGCTTGCAAGTATTGAGAAAGTGGGACATTTTTAGACTTTGAGTGACACCTAAGTGCACTTCAAATTAGCTCTTTACCTACATAAAAGTTGTTTAACCTAGTCCATCTTGCCTTAGCTTGAGTCTCAGAAATCACAGAAATGCAAAAACCAGCTAGAAGCGTCTGGAACCAGGGTTACCTTTTCTAACCGTAAGGATGTGGTTTCACTATGCAAGACATTGCACAGGGAGAGAAACCCAGTTTCCTGAAGCAGCTGACAGGATGATCCCACAACAGCTCTGTCAGCAGGAGGAGAGGCAGCACATCACTGTCTGGGGATGCACGAAATAGCCTGCGTAAGAGGGGAGGAATATTTGAGGCCAAATTCTTTGTAATGTGAAACTGCAGTGGGGGTTTTAAAAGGTATGGCAAAAAGTTAGGCAAACTGTGCAATTTAAGAGAGAAGTACATTTGAGAAACATCCTGAGAGCAGAGAGGAGCTCCAACTTGCTATACCTGCATTTCCTAATTCAAGTCAAGTCCGGGTCAAGGGAGGGGATTCTCCCCCTCTACTCAGCTCTGGTGAGACCCCACCTGGAGTACTGCCTCCAGTTCTGGAGCCCCTATTACAAAAGGGAACTGGGGGTGCTGGAAAGTGTCCAGAGAAGGGCCACAAGGATGAGCAGAGGGCTGGAGCACCTCTCCTATGAGGACAGACTGAGGGAGTTGGGGCTGTTCAGTCTGGAGAAGAGAAGGCTCCGAGGTGACCTCATTGTGGCCTTCCAGTATCTGAAGGGGGCCTACAAGAAGGCAGGGGAGGGACTTTTCAGGCTATCAGGGAGTGATAGGACTAGGGGGAATGGAATGAAGCTGGAGGTGGGGGATTCAGGCTAGATGTGAGGAGGAAGTCTTCACCATGAGAGTAGTGAAGGCCTGGAATGGGTATCCAGGGAGGTGGTTGAGGCCCCATCCCTGGAAGGTTTAAGCCCAGGCTGGATGAGGCTCTGGCCAGCCTGATCTAGTGGGGTGTCCCTGCCCATGGCAGGGAGGTTGGAAGTAGATGATCCTTGTGGTCCCTTCCAACCCTGACTGAAACTATGAAACTATGAAACTAAGTACAAGAAAAGAGTACACAGCAGGGGAACATTGTCCTCTGGAGAGTGGGAGAAAACTGTGAGCCATACAACCAGATTAATATAAATTCGAATATGCATTCCTGTTTAGAAAACACAGGGGAAGTCAGAAGAAAGATGGTTATCAAAAAGTGAAAGAAGAATCTATTTTCAAAAGGAATAAGGCAAATGGAGCTTCATGTCTCCTAAACCAAGCCATAAGATTGGTGGGCACAATGCAGTGCTGCTGCAGTCCTAGTTTATTGCCTAGCTGAGGCACTAAAGCAGCTAAGGAGAAGTATAGCTCAAGTATAATCAAGTGCTGCCTTCCATGGTTCTTCTTCTGCTAACAATTTATAATTAAGTAGTTAATCCTGCTAACACATTGCTTGTTGCTTCCATTTCAAGCCTGTCTAGCTAAAAAAAGCAATTCAGTAAATCTGACAGGCTGAAAAAAAAAACCCATCTTTAAAAAACAGAAAGAAACCAACCCTCCCTCAAAAGCACTGACAGAAAATCCACTGGAGTAGCTGCAGCCTGGAATAGAATAGAATAGAATAGAATAGAATAGAATAGAATAGAATAGAATAGAATAGAATAGAATAGAATAGAATAGAATAGAAATAGAGCAGGTTGGAAGAGACCTTCAAGATCATCATGTCCAACCATCATCCCAACACCACCATACAGTCATGATTCCAAGGAACCAGGCAGTGCTTCTCGCTGTAAAATCAGGGGTGCACCAAAAGCCCTTTAGCTGGTCCTGGGTGACTGAAACATAGCAAAGAGGTAGGCATTGAGAGCTAATCCATAGAAACAGCAAAATTGATACTGACCAAAACTATCCCAAAATCTGAATCAATTTTCCTCAGTTTGCAGTATATACTCTACCAGCTGATTCTTTTTCTATCAATTGTATTGATTACTTCTGAGTTATAGTTAATTGCTGTTCAATGATATTTATACTTTGAAAGAACCATGATTGCCAGGATAATTAGCTAGTGATTGCCAGACCACTGAGAAACTATTTAGAATCATAGAATCATAGAATTAACAGGTTAGGAAAGACCTCAAAGATCAGGAGTCCAACCTATCACCCAGGACCTCAGGACTAACTAATCCATGGCTTCAAGTGCCACGTCCAATCCCCCTTGAACACCTCCAGGGATGGTGACTCCACCACTCCCTGGGCAGCACATTCCAATGGCCAATCACTCTCTCTGGGAAGAACTTTCTCCTCACCTCCAGCCTAAACTTCCCCTGGGGCAGCTTTAGACTGTGTCCTCTTGTTCTGGTGCTGGTTGCCTGGGAGAAGAGACCAACCCACCTGTCTACAACATCCCTTCAGGTAGTTACAGAGAGCACTAAGGTCTCCCCTGAGCCTCCTCTTCTCCAGGCTAAACAAAGCTAGCTGCAGTGGTATCAAAGGGAAAGCTGTTTCTTTCACTCTACACTTACTTTAGTGTATCAACAATCTTCATCAGGGCTTTTTTCTAGTGTCTGGACTAGTGTTTGTTGATAATGCATGTCCCAGAATTTGAGTTTATTTTCCTCAGCATTCAGTTTTTGAGAATCTTCCCATATTTGAACTCTGCTGTAACTACCACAGCACACAAGCAGCATAAACACTTCCTAAACATACCTGCATCCTTTTTTAACTAGCCATGATGCCTTTCATAAAAGGAGCACCTTTTGGAGCCCATGCTTAACCAGGCTTTGCATCACTGCTTACACAAAACAGCTGGAGCATGTCAACAAATATGAGTAAACTCAAAAGTTAATCAAATTACTCAGGTGTTAAACATCCCCATGTGAGCTGACCCACTGAACATCTTTTGAAGCTACTGTCATCTGTGCTTTGGGTACTTGCAACCAGATGAAGGCCCTCAGAGACTGCACCTGGGAGAATGTTTTTGCAAAGTGGTCCTGGTCCCAGCATTGGCCAGAAGATGAGCCTTGGTCATTTCCCATTCAAGATACCTCCACTGGGGTAAAAACCCAAAAGTTTGTCCTAGGTTCTCTGACCTGATTTGAGTTTGGCCTGTCTGCAGTATGTTTGCCTGACATAGAAAGTGTATAATTCAGACCCAAACTCACATGTATCACAGTATTGCTAAGGTTGGAGAGACCTCGAAGATCATCGAGTCCAACCTGTCTCCACAAACCCATGACTAGACCATGGCACCAAATGAAAGGACATTGCTCCCCAGAGAGAACACTCCTGCCCACTGCAGGCTTGAACTCACGACCTTCCCAGTAAGAATCTTAGGTGCTACCAACTGAGCCACATGATGACATGTCTTCATCCATGTCTTCTTTTCAGACCCTGTCTGAGCACCATAGCTCTTAAAGGCTCAGTGGATAAGAATTGGCTAGATGATTGCAAAGGGTATGACCAATGGCTTGAGTCCAGATGGAGAGCAGCGACAAGTGGTGTCCCTCAGGAGTTGGTACTGGGACCTATGCAAGTTTGCAGATGACACCAAGCTGAATGGTGCTGTCAATACTCTAGAGGGATGGGATGTCATCCAGAAAGACCTGGACAGGCTGGAGGTGTGGCCCCAGGTAAACCACATGAGGTTCAAGAAGACCAAACACAGCATTCTGCCCCTGGACAAAACAACCCTCATTATCAACACGGTGATAGAAAGCAGCCCTGAGGAAAAAGACTTGGGGGTGCTGGTGGATGAGAAATTGGACATGAGCAGGCAGCGTTAGCTTGCAGCCCTGAAGGCTAGTTGCGTTTTCTGAGCTGCATCAAAAGATGTGTGGCCAGCAGATCCAGAGAGGTGATTCTGCCACTTTAAGAACTTGAAGTCACAGAAGGGATTGGAAGGGACCTCTGGAGATCATCTAGTCCCACCCCCTCTGCTAAAGTAGGCTCGTGTACAGCAGGTTGCAGAGGATCATGTCCAGGCAGGTGTTAGTATCTCCAGAGAAGAGACTCCATGTTTCTGGGCAGCTGACAGTATGTTCCAGTGCTCTGACACCTTCAAAATAAAGTCATTCCTCAGTTCAGATGGAACTTCCTGTTTCCCAGTTAGTCCACTTCCCCTCTGTCCTATCACTGAACAACGCTGTGAAGAATCTGGTCCCCTCCTCTTCACACCTGCATTAGTAAGATCTGTCAGGTTTCAGGCTAAAAGCCCAGGTCTCTCAGCCTCTCCTCCTAAAACACGACCCGGGCTCTATCTTTGCAGCTCTCCACTGCACTCTCTCCACTAGTACCCTGTCCCTCTTCAATTGGGGAGCTGAGAAGTGGACACAGTACTGCATATGTGGCCTCACTAGGCAGAGTATAGGGGGATGAGAACCTCCCTTCACCTGTGGTCACACTCAGGATTCCTAAAAACCACTGGCCTTCTTGGCCACAAGAGCACACTGCAGGCTTGTGAAAACTTGTTATCCACCATGCTTCCAAGGTCTTTCTCCACAGAGACGCTTTCCAGCAGGTGGGACCTAACTTTTACTTCCCAGGTGCAAGAGTCTACACTTGCCCTTGTTGAACTTCATGACATTCACCTCCCCCAACTCTTCAGCCTGTCCAGGACTCACTGGAGGGCAGCACAGCTCTCTTTGCCCTGGTAAAACCTCTCCTGGAATACTGCATCCAGCTCTGGAGCCCTCAATATAGGAAGGACATGGACCTGATGGAGAGGGTCCAGAGGAGGGCACGAAAATGATCAGGGGCTGGAGCACCTCTGCTACGAGGAAAGGCTGAGGGACTGGGGGTGTTCAGCCTGGAGAAGAGGAGGCTCCAGGGAGACCTAATAGCAACTTTCCAGTACCTGAAGGGGGCCTACACAAAGGCTGGAGAGAGACTGTTGACAAAGGCCTGTAGTGATAGGACAAGGGGCAATGGAACTAAATTAGAGGAGAGTAGATTTGTTAGGAAAAAGTCCTTTACAGTGAGGGTGGTTGAGCACTGGAACAGGTTTCCCAGAGAGGTGGTTGAGTATCTCCAACCCTGGAGATTGTCAAGTGAGGCTGGACACGGTTCTGTGAGACATGATCTAGCTGAGCAGATCCCTCCCTGCTGACTGCAGGGCAGTTGGACTAGATGGTCTTTGGAGGTCCCTTCCAACCCAGGTGATTCTATGATTCTATGACTACCTCTCTGTGTACCAGCCATGAACCTAGGGGTACAGCCTGAAGTGAAGGCTGAACTTGCTTGGTGTCTGCCACACACACAAACAGCAAGAAAGCAGATCTGTGGGACATGGCTTTCCTGCATGTGGAGCCTCTCTTGTCAGTCTAACAGCAGGGGGGGCACAGCAGGGTGGGCACAGCAGGGTGGGCACAGCAGGGTTAAGTTAACAGTAGGCCAGTTATCATCAGTGTGGGGCTGGGAAGGACAGTAAACTCTCTGCTACGTACTCTGGCAGTGCTGCTTATCTAAAAAAATCTCATGCTGTCATCTGGGCATCTTCGTGGTGAGTGAAGGCTGTAATGTCCTCTCAAACAGAGTGTTCACATGCCAGGCTTGCCTTTGAAAGTGGTGTACTTTAAGAAGGCAGTGGGATTTTCCTTAGTCTTGGCACTCAGGAAGCAAACTGGGCAAGCAAAGCCTGTGGGAATGATTCACTAGTGTTGCATGAAGCTTTTCTAATTTCTTCTCATTTTTTTTCCTACTTTCTCCTGGTCTTTTTTTTTTCCCTACCAGCTGCTATATATTCTGCCACTTGCTAAAGAAGAAGAGTGTTCCATCTTGCTAGGATCCAGTTCAGTGCATAAACATCACAGAGTTGGACCCAAAACCTGATTTATTTTTCCAGTTTACAGCTTTTGTTCAAAAATTCAGCAGCAACTCCTGATGCAGAGTGTGCCAACACCAGAAACCATGAGTGATACAGAGGTGATCTCTGGCACATCTTTCTTTCCATTTCTAATTCAACTAAAAAAAGAATATTTTTATGACTTCTCTTTTTTTTCCTTCTGCTGTGATCCATAAACAGAATAGACATTCAAGCTGAAAACTGCCAAAAGATTCTTACTCACACAAAACTCCAAGTTCTGAGCTTTCCTGGCCTGTTGATGCTGGTTCTATATTCAGATCATCCTCAATTTTAAAAGAAAAAGCCTGTTGGGATCAGATCCAGGAATATCTTCACATTTGTGTAAGAGCAGAAAAAGCAGGGATCACAGCCATCCAGGACTGCCATTGTGAGTAATTGTGAAAATAAAAATCCAGAAGAGCTCCAGGAGATAGAATAGAATAGAATTAACAAGGTTGGAAAAGACCTTTGAGATCATCGAGTCCAACCTATCATCCAACCCCATCTAATCAACTAAACCATGGCACCGAGCAACCCCATCCAGTCTTTCTAAACACCTCCATGATGGTGACTCCATCACCTCCCCAGGCAGGCCCATTCCAATGGCCAATAACTCTTTCTGGAAAGAATCTTCCTAACATCCAGCCTAAACCTCCCCTGGTGCAGCTTGTGACTGTGTCTTCTGTTGCCGGTTGCCTGGGAGAAGAGACCAACCCCCACCTGGCTACAACCTCCCTTCAGGTAGTTGTAGAGAGCAATAAGGTCTCCCCTGAGTCTCCTCTTCTCCAGGCTAAGCAACCCCAGCTCCCTCAGCATCTCCTCATAGGGCTTGTGTCACCACCCTCACCAGCTTTGTTTGTAAATATAGACAAGGCACACAACATACTTACCAGGAGGCAGTGTAACTGGGGAAGCCTGGTCTCCTATGGATCTCTACAGTAGAATCATAGCACTGGGTTGGAATGGACCTTGCAGTTGTACTCTCTGATGCCTTAATAAACACTTGAGTTCAAGTTGTGGCCCCTATCCCAGGGATTTAACGATGTCTCTCATCAACCACCCTCTGTTATATTAGAACTTGTCAAAAGTAATCTCCTTGGGCCACTGCTAAATGTGATTGAAGCTGCACAAGTCAAGAACCCTAGGGAAGAGAGTGACAGCTAGACGCATGGAGAATATGAGCACAGAAGCCCCGTTTCAAAATGAGAGAGGCTAAAAGCTGGTATACTTGCATTCAGAGTGGTATCCTGCTAATTTACATCTACCAGTGAACATTTCCAAGTGCACCAAAAAGCGCCAAAGAACAGGTTGTTTGCTTATAAAGGGAACACTCTAACCATTTAACTAGCATTTGTCAACTGATGGGGAAATGCAGCATTACGTGGGCAATCAGACTGGAGGATCACAAACACTCTTCCAGATTTGAAATATGCAGGAGAATGAAAAAGTGTAAAAATGTAAATCAAAGGAACAGCTTCTATCTGGATTGAATAAATGAAGGATCATTGAAAAATGACGGGTTTGTGGGGAAACAGTAGTTAGAGAGTATGCTTACACATATGCTTATAAACTTATATACACTTCTGCTTACAAACAGCGCCAGGAATGTTCCCAAGTGCTAGAGAACTCAATCTTCTACATTGTTAACTTGCCAGTCAGTCCCTGACTTCACTCATCCAGGCCAAGCACCTTCTCCAGCCATGAATCAGATGCTGGCACAGACAAAGGCCAAACGACAGCTTGCTGGCAGCCTTCGAGTTTTATAAGGATAAAAAGAGAAAAAAACATTAACATCCTGGACAGCCCAGCTGACAGAGCAGTACTCCTACAGCTGACCTCACCAGCCAGTGCAGAGGGATGCCATGTGCTCCACAGTGAAGCCCAGTGCAAGACGAAGGCTGATGATGCCATGGGGAAATGTGAGTACCAAGCACTAGTGTCAGTGTTACTGAAAAATAAATGCATCTGGCTTCGTGAGAGACATTGTACATCTTAGGACAGCACATGTGGGGGGGAGAATGTCCAGAGACAAACCATAAGGTAGGGCTCAAAGATCTCCATGGACTCTTCTTGAAAGAGGATTTAAGGGTGTTATACACTTTCATTTTTTAATGGGCAGAATACTCAGAGACAGGACAGCACAAGCACTCCCAGCTCTAATGTACAATCTTCCTCCAAATCTGTTTCTCCAGCCTTCTAGCATCCATTCCCTCTCACTCTCTTCCTGCCACAACATCCCTCCATCTCCACTTTTGTGCCATGTAGGACTATACTCCTGACTGCTCCTTTCTCCTTGTCCCAATGTAGTCTCTGCTTCTCTCTGATACACTTGCCAACTCAGTGCTCCCAGTCCACATTCTCCCACCATCTATGGTAATCTAATCTAAGGGCTTCTGGGAAAAACAAACACCAAAAAGACTCTAGGTATTCTCTCCAAGACCAGGCTTCAGTATGCACTAAGTCCTTCTGAACTCAGAACCCTCTGCCTTCCAGCCAGGGTGCCCTGGCATCTGATACTCATTTCAGCTCCATTTCCCCTTCTTTCCACCAGCAGAAGAAACCAAGCAGATATAACTTTCACGAACATCACAAAATGACCACACAAGCAGTGCTGCTTAAAAATAAAGAACTAGCACTTGCTTAATGAAAACAGTTCAGGCAAATTGGATCAACTTGTCACATGAAATGTTACCTGCCAAAACTTTAAAGTGCATGTTCTGGTATTTAAAGGGGCATGGGTGGACGCACCCAGCTCATGTTTGATTGCCTCTCTGGCTGGAATATGTTGATGGTAACATTGGCTCTTCATCTCCACCTCCACTATTCTTGTAATCTGTCCGTAGAAAACTTCCTTCCCCCTAAAGCATTGCAAGAGGAGAGGATCACATCTGCTACAAGCCAGAGTGCCCTCAACCTTTTCAGCACTGTCACCTCTACCAGCAGGAAAAATTTGCTTTTACCTATTTCATCGCTAATCCCAGGACAATATGCAAGGCCTTCTCATCAGGCTTGATTGGAAGGTATTAATGAACACTGCTTTCTCCATTCCATAATCTTCTCCTAGGATTTATTTTCAGTCTTTGCCCTGGAGAGCATGAAGTTTCACAAATATTAAATCAACTGTGCATTATGGCAATATCTGAGAAAAGCGAAGCCTTGATAAAAACACTGGCACACTCTATTTGAATTGAATAATGGGACTATCAGGAGCCAAAGGAAAGATTCTCAGCCGCACTTTTATGTTAAGAAGGTAACTAGCACACTAAGCAAGGGGAGCACGATAAGCAGGGAGCATGCAAGGAGTGTGTGATGGGAAAATCTTAATCCTTTGCTGAAGGCTTTCAACTGAGGACTGAATTGCTTCCATGTTAATTTTGATGTTACTCTGTAATATCTTTGAGTGCTCCTTGGTGAAGCTCTAATACCTCTGCAAAAGTTAATGTTTTATATCCGATTAATTCAAATGGGTAAGACATTATAATGATGGCATGCATTTAAGAAAGACAGGGAAACTAATGGGAGAGACAAACCCCTCCACTTTTTAGGAGGAAAACCCATGAGACAAGGATTCCACTTTTCTAATTCAAGCTCAGGTATGGAAGCCCTTAGCGATCCACCTAAGCTCTATTCTCAGTTTCCCAGGTGTCCAGGAAGGAAATATTTATCCTTTGGCAGGTTATGGAGATTAATTTGCAAATTGATTTGAATTCTCATCTTTTTAAGCAGACATCTTTGCAGGAGTGCTGGATACTCTTCTGTCTACAAAAGCATGAGAGGAAAGAAATAATTCTCTTGAAAAGGGTTTTTTACATCAATGCTACAAACGTGTAAACCAACAAACCAGAAATGTTCTCTTCTCACAGCCTTGAAATGCAAACTCATGGTACATATAGCCTGATTGGTTTTTTTCCCTTGCATTTTAGATATTTACATCTCTTTCAGATAGGAGATGTCTCCCTTGTCTTGTCTTTCCCTCGACAAGACCAAGACCCTCATATCGTCAGTAGTTTACCTTTCCTCTGTCTTTTGAAAATGGTTCTGTGAGAGGAAATGGACACTCAGTATTACATTTAGAATGGTAGAATCAGTAGGTTGGAAAACCTCAGAGCTATCAAGTCCAACCTATCACCCAACACCTCAGGACCACTAAACCATGGTTCAAGTACACGCACGTCCAATGCCCTCTGAAACACCTCCAGGGATGGTGACTCCACCACCTCCCTGGCGCACATCATCAATGGCCATTACTCTTTCTGGGAAGACTTTCTCTTCACCTCCAAGCCTAAACTTCCCCTGGTGCTGCTTGAGACTGTGTCCTCTTGTTCTGATGCTGATTGCCTGGGAGAAGAGACCACCCACCACCTGGCTACAACCTCCCTTCAGGTAGTTGTAGAGAACAATAAGGTCTCCCCTGAGCTCCTCTTCTCCAGCTAAACACCCCCAGTTCCCTCAGCTTCTCCTCATAGGGCTTGTGCTCCAGGACCTCTCCCCAGCCTCATTGTGACAACAGTTTTTCTTCATTCCCAGCGGCCTAATTTCTTGGGATTTGCAGGAAAAACAAAATTAAAAGAAGAACAAGTACAATTATTTCAAGTGCAAAGAGTACAGAATTTGCAAAAGGCAAATGTGTTCAAGCAGGAGGCTTTTATATATCAAATTCGCCTAAAGAAGCATGTTTGAATTAATCCAGTGGGTGCTGGAGTCTGCTGTGTCTCTCAAACTGCAGCAGATAATACAATACAATACAATACAATAAATCCAGGTTGGAAGAGACCTTCAAGATCATCGTGTCCAACCCATCAACCAATCCAACCCACCCAAAAAACTAGATCATGGCACCAAGCACCCCATCAAGTCTCCTCCTGAACACCTCCAATGATGGTGACTCCACCACCTCCCCGAGCAGACCATCCAATGGGGCAATCACTCTCTCTGTATAGAACTTCCTCCTAACATCAAGTCTAAACCTCCCCTGGTGCAGCCTGAGACTGTGTCTCTTGTTCTGGTGCCTTGGAAACTAACTCCTCAATGATACATTTTGAAATGCCACGGTCTTCTCTCATTCTAAAAGGCAATATAAAACAGAAAACCAAACTTCTTAGAGGTAATGACTTCCAGGAAGCACAGAAAGGCCTTGTGTGGTCTAACCTCTACTGGGAGAAGGAAAATCTCGGTTTCTAAATTTTTCATGCAGTCTCCACTTGAGGAGTCATTCCTCCTCTTCAGTGTAACTGAGTTTGTTAATAGTGCCAGGCTATTAGCCAGCTACCATTTTCCACTTCAAGGGTGGCTCCACGTGTGTGATGAAGAGGATGATCTCTATCTACAGCTCATAAAGAGTTTTATATAAATGTCCAACCATATAATGGCAACAGCCAACAGTTTTATTATGCAATATAAAAAGATATTAGGGATATAAACTGTAATGCCTCAGGCAGAAGCCAATCAAGACAGTCTGGAGTTACCCCGAAGAAACTTTCTGTCTGCAAGTTTTTCCCTTATCATCTATCAGACATTTCTTGGCCTTTTCTGCAAACACTCACAATACAGAATTAACCAGGTTGGAAAGACCTTTGAGGTCATCGAGTCCAAAGCTATCACCAAACCACACTTAATCAACTAACCATGGCACCAAGCACCCCATCCAGTCAGGAGGCTGACACACTCAGAACCAGGCTGCTGAATCTGACCCACATCTAGTTGGGTCCAGCTAGCAACTCCCCTTTTCTTGCCCCAATGCATAATGAGTGTGGCAACTTTATCAACAATTGATCTCTAATAAACTTCAATCTAGGACCACTCCCATGAAATTTATGCTTGGAAAAAACAAATACATAGATTTTTTTTTTCCCCACCATTGTATTATCTTGGTTCAGGATATTTCCTTGTAATGCTCAAGTTCTCAAGTAGCAGATGGAATGGCAATAAGCTTCTGTTTTTCATATGGGAAGAGGACACTAACAGTAAGATGAATTCTGCAGTCCAGAAGGTCACAGTCTCAGCTTTTGCTTCGGCCTCTGGAAAATCTGTTGGTCCTTCTCTGTCTGTATAACATTACATTACCAATCTTTAGGACCCCCCACATCCCTGGCATAGCCTTCAATCTTCCTAGCCCCTACTGGGTTATCTTCTCACCAGCCTTTCCTGAAGAGCCTCAGTGACCCTTTCAGGTTTTACATCAGTTAGTCCCTGTGACAGTTTAGGCTGTGCCTTTAATAAGACGTTGCAGAATTCTCTAGCTGAATGTTTGGGTTGAAAAGGAAACAAAGATCAATTCTAAATGAATTTCCTTGGTCAGATGTGTGAGTTGTACCATAGCAAAATCTCTCTCACATTATTTCTCTCACTCACTCCAGCTTCAGTCTGTCTGACTTTTTGTTTCTTGGCCAGAGAGCATGCAACTGACCCTGGACTGAAACTGATAGGATAAGAGAAACTAACTTTCCTAACAACTGCTTTGAGCTAAGAATTTCCCTAATATTTTTCTCTCTCTTTCTCCTTTTTTGCCTAATTAACTACTAGGGGAAAGGGAAGGAGGGGGAGAGAGGTTTGGGGGGTACCCGAGGTGGGATCCTCCTACGAGAGGGATTTCAGTGTTTGTG
>CM037631.1:25766163-25816857 GCA_015227895.2 Colaptes auratus
TCAGCAAGTAACAATAGCAGCAAACTTTCAGCCTACACTCAATATTAAATAATCACCTGGAGGCAGAATGCCTTAATCTCAAAGAGAGGAGATACACCTCAAGTGTTTATCCAGCACCTAATGCAGAGGGATACCACCAGCAGTCCAACTGGTGATCAAGAAGGAAAGCAAACAGCACTGCTGAGCCCACTGAGGATTAAGCAGATGTTGAAACAGCATTAAGCAAAAAGCACAATACTCAGCCCTTTCTATTTACCATCTTCTCAGGATGAGGCAGTTCCATTTTTAACTATAAACTCACTTTAAAACCATATATTGAAAATACACTCAAGAGTGATTCAAGTGTCTCACAGAATTTAAGGTCAAGAGCACACTGCTTGACTCAACAGTTCAGTCCATGAACAAGTTCAGGCCAAATGGCTTCGGATCAAGCACACTGTTTCTAACTGAGCTACACCACCTCTCCCAGAGAGACACTCACTTGAGAGCAGGTGACAGCCATGCATCACACTTCTGGATGACTTTTCCCCAGTGGTTATTGCCCTCACTGAAAGAAAACCTCAAGTGTACCTTATTTATTTCAGTTCTGCTTTCCAGAACATTAGTTCTCACTCCACCACCCACAAACTGAAGTACCACCTAGTCTTGATAATCTTCTCCCTATGCAGGTACAAAACCACCACGAACAAATACCTTTTTCATTATTACTTAGCCCTCCCTTCCATCTGAGAGTGGGCTGCAGGTTAGTTGGTTTTCTTCATTTCTCTGAACAACAACGCCTACTTGCAAATTACAGGCTTTGGGTCATCAGGTGAAATATTCTTAAACTCCCAGCTTCCATCTACAAAGCCTCCTCCAAAGCTTTTGGTTTCAAATCACCTGCCCATAAATGGTGTAAATGATATGAGATGCTAAGACCCTCCTCCCATTTTACGTGCAACAAAGATGAGTGGAACAGTTGCAGCAATGAGGATGTGAGCAAACAAGTGAGAAATGCTGCACCTACCTTCAATAAAACTCTGGCTTTGTGAAGGCCAATGGCATCCTGCCTGCACCAGAAATAGTGGGTCAGCAGGAGGAGGGAGGTCATCTGCCCCCTGTGCTCATCACAATGCATCGAGAGCACTCCAAAGCCCCACTGCCCCAAGATTATAACACCCTCAATTATCAACATTGTATTTACCATATGTAATTAATTTAGCTACACACATGGACCAGTAGAACTGTCTTTGGAGCACACTTTTGCCCTCACTCATGGGAAAAAAATTAAAATAGAAATCATTATTTAAAAAACCACCAAAAATCATTATTATTGTGTTCAGCAAGTCCTTTGCCCCAGAACTAGAAGGAAGGTTTAGTAATACCCAGGCAACAACTGCATTTCAAGAAAACACAAACAAAAATCACACTCTCCATGTCTCTCTGTGTTGTCTCTGGCTTTGTTGTTGTTATCAGGTTCCAGCAAATCCCTCCAGGCATATTAGAATGCAGCAAGGGCATAATTAAACCTTCAACAACCATGAAGGATATTACCTTTCACAACAGGAATGGGAAAAGAAAGTCCTATACTTCCCTAAGGACCAGATCTGTTAAGTGTAACACTTAGCAGCCCCTGACTTCAGCTTTCATTCATTGTGTAAATGTGTAACTAATGGTGATTAATACTAAATATATGAGATGTAATAAAACCTTCATATGCCAGCAACACTGGACACTGATGAACCCCCAAGGATAGCCAAGGTGTGCTACGATGTATACTGATAGCATATGCCCTGAGAAGCTCTCCCAAACTTGGCAGACAGTCCTGTAAGAGATTACTTCCTACCCTTCTTCAAAAGAATCATAGAATCAATAAGGTTGGAAAAGACCTCAGAGATCATCAAGTCCAACCTGTCACCCAACACCCTCATGACAACTAAACCATGGCTTCAAGTGCCATGTGGAATCCTTTTTTGAACACCTCCAGGGACTCCACCACCTCCCTGGGCAGCACATTCCAGTGGCTAATTACTCTTTCTGGGAAGAACTTTCTCCTCACCTCCAGCCTCAACTTCCCCTGGCACAGCTTGAGACTGTGTCCTCTTCTTCTGGTGCTGGTTGCCTGGGAGAAGAGACCAACTCCCACTTGTCTACAACCTCCTTTCAGGTAGGTGTAGAGAGAATGATAAGGTCTCACCTGAGCCTCCCCTTCTCCAGGCTAAACAACCACAGCTCCCTTAGCCTGAATGTCTCAAAGACAGTATTGCAGTCTTGGTGTTTTGATCTGTGTAGTTAGCATTGCACAGATTTACAGACTCAATCTGGAGGCTTTTCTCCAACTTCTTCTCTCTTATCCATGCTCACAACCACCTAGGGTGGTTGGTTTCACACTATGCTCACAGTGCTGTACTGTGCTGCAGGTACAGGAAGCTGCTGGGCACCTCTTGCATCCAGCCAAAAAGTCATCCTTCTGGTCACCAGAAATGAAAAAGCAAAATACAAACCAAAGGCAGCCTACTATGCCTCTTTTCAGAGAGTGATATATGAACTCATAAAACTTTAGAACTCAATCACTAGGTAATGAAGTAAAACAACAAGGATGCCAGGCCACACAGCTGATGGCTACTTCTGACATGTGTATGATGAAAAAATTCAGTTCACTTACTCAGAAGAGCTCTCACCCTCTGATTAGTATTGATTGATGTGCAATACAAACATGTTATCTGGTGCCTAAACTTTAAACTTTTAATTACCTCCTTGGGGCTTTTCATTTCTTTGTTTTTAATCAAATTCCCAAATCAGTGCCTCTGGACAGCAGTAAATTCCATCTTGATTTATCAAGATGTAGGCTTCAACCAGCATGTTTAATATTGATGCCTGCTGGTTGTCATTACTAGCACCAAGATCCTTGAAGCTCTCCACAATTACTCTAAGTTTAGTCAACATGGTAGATAATGAGGCTCAGTGGACGTTCTAGAGTCTTTGCTCCACATAATCACTGCAGCACATAAGCCTGTCTGAGATAGCACTTGAATGAAGGTAGAATCATAGAATCAGAATCAGAGAATCATACAATGGTTTGAGTTGGAAGGGACCTTAAAAATCATCTAGTTCCAACCCCCCTGCCATGGGCAGGAACACCTTCCACTAGCCCAGGTTGCTCAACTGAACTTGGCCTTGAACACCGCAACCTCCCTGGGCAACCTGTTCCAGTGTCCCACCACCCTCACTGGAAAGAATTTTTTCCTAATATCCAGTCTAGATCTACCCTTCTCAAGCTTAAATCCATCCCATTCCCTACCAAAGCCTGGTGAGAGTGTGACATTTCAGTCTGCTTGCTGATAAACCTTTCATGTTGTATTCTGTGCTCCAAAAGACTGCTCCAACAGACTATGGGCCTGAAAAAGATCAGCTGAAAATCAAAGTGGAGGGGGAAAAAAAAAAAAAAAGGTAGATTTACTTTCCTTATATCCTTTATTACTAATAATATATACCAGTATATATATATTACTAATCTATATACTATATATTATACTAATATATTAGCAATATATACTATGTTACTAATGTACTTTACTTGAGTATAGCAACTGTCAAATTTGACACCGAAGTAACTTTATCAGAATGCCTTAAAATGGGCAGGAAAATACCTTTGAAATCCTTTGCCACTCTGTGGTCTCAGTAGCCACACAGGTAGAGACTTGGGCTACAAGTGAGCTCTAAGCAGGGGGCCTTGTGAAAAAGCACTCTGAACCTACAAGTACAGATGCTGCTGCAGCAATGAAAATGAGGAAAAGTCATTTATAACCTGTGCAGTTTCACTATTGCCCTGCTCAGTGGAGGAGGCTGAGCTCACATATCCCAGCTTCCATGTATACTACCAACACAATCATCTGGTCATCTCTGCTTTTCTTTGACAGCTGTAATATCTGCAATTAAAATCTGAATCAGTGGGGGCTACTGGACGAACAAAGAAGGTATTTCAGCTCGGTGGAGCACTGCAAGACTGGGTAGGATATGCTACAATCGACATTCCAGCTCATTAAAACAGCTTTGCTGCGGACTGCTTGTTCTGAAAGCATTCTGCAACCATATATACACAACACAAGAACCACTCAGCACCAGCATTTACTGAAATCCAGCCAGCTTCATGTGGCCCTCACACATGAAGGAACTTGTCACAACAGCCCTTGAGGGGTCAGATGAGCCAAGGAGAACTCAAGGAAGGCAGCATGATTCCTTGCTGGGGAGTAGGAATGACAGCAGCCTCCCCTCTTGTGTGAGGCATTACAGGAGCATTGCTCCAGCAATCACGGTCATGAATTCAGTCCATGCTGCACCCAGGAGATACCATATGACACACTCTTGCCTCTGCCCTTTCTCCATGGCAGCAGCAGCTACTGTTTTCTTCCTCTAAAGCCCTACACAGCACAGTGAATCCCCACTGATCACAGATTCCCCCATGAGAATGAAACCAGAGGTAGTAAGACAATTTCAGAGGTACTTAAAATCACACTTCAGCTAGACTGAGAGCTTATAATTCAGGATTTCAGACCCTAAATCACATCTGCACTGCAGAGAGAGAGATGCTCATCTCCCTCTGAACACATTTGAGAAATTGGTGAGGAAGAACATGGCCCAGGGGATGCTGCTCACCTTGATTCGCATGGTGACATGCAGCCACAATGCTCACACACCAAAGCATGCTGGAAATGCAGCCATTTCTGCAGGCATGCCTCTGTAGGTCAGGACTCAGATGCATATGTGAATTGTCCAATAAGACTGATTTTAAAAGACAGAGTACTTCCTGTCTGTAACATTACCTACCAAATGTAGAAAAAGTCTAGATAATAATCTTGCTTGGAAAAATTTGTTTTATATATCTATATAATGGCATTTGGAAGAACACACTTTCCCATTCAAGAAAGGTGAAAACAGTTAGTTCCTGTGAGCTGCAGACCTTTGGTGCAGCTCAGGATAAAACAAAACAAAACAAAACAAACAAAAATTCAGCTTAGAGATCCAAGACAATGACAGAATTTGCAGAACAGAATCACTGAAGACATCTGGCTGGAAAAGACCTCAAAGATCATCCAGACCAACTTTTGACCCAGCATTAAATGGTCAACACTAAACCATGTCCCTAAGCTCCAAGTTAACATGCTGCTTAAACACCTCCAGGGACAATCACTCCACCACTGCCCTGGGCAGACCATTCCAATGCCTGATAAACCCTTCCTGTGAAGAAATACTTCGTAGCACCCAGCCTGAACCTACCCTAGCACAGCTTGAAACCATTTCCTCTGGTCCTTTCTCTTGTCACCAAGGAGAAGAGGCTGCCCCCTCCTCGCTCCAACCTCCTTTCAGATAGTTGTACAGAGCAATGAGGTCTCCCTCATTCAAATCAATAAATACAAATATGTATTTATTTGTATATTCTGCCTGTGCAGAGAAATGGATGTTAGGCTGGATGTTAGGAGGAAGTTCGTCACAGAAAGAGTGATTGGCCATTAGAATGTGCTGCCCAGGGGAGGTGGTGGAGTCACCATCACTGGAGGTGTTTAGGAAGAGACTGGATGGGGTGCTTGGTGCCATGGTTTAGTTGATTAGATGGTGTTGGGTGATAGGTTGGACTCGATGATCTCTAAGGTCTCTTCCAACCTGGTTAATTCTATTCTATTCTATTCTATTCTATTCTATTCTATTCTATTCTATTCATTCTCATAGAGGCAAACTAACTGCCATAATGCCAGATTAGGCAGAGAGATGAAATTATTTGCATTTTCTTAAAAGGAAAAAAAATGTAAACCAACCAAACAAAAAAACCCAAACAAACCAAGGAAAGTTATATTCTTCTCCCATTCACTGTTTTAGCTTCTTTCATTTATTTTTCCAGCTTCCCCTTGCTAAGATTTATTTTAACAATACCCAGTTATTAAATGCACCAGATAGCATGACACTAGAGATAAATTTGCAAGACATGACAGTAAAGCAAATTAAAATAGTGGACGCTGTCATGCACAGCAACTCCTCTGTAATGTCAAACCCCTGTCCTGCCACAATGGTACACTACTGAAGAATCAGGTACAAGCACATCCCAATAGGATCTCTCACATTGAATTTGTTTTAATTCATTGCTACCTTTCAAGTCTTGCATTTTCTCCTTAAAAAAAAAATCAAATATCCAGCTTGGGGATAGTGAAGCAGCATAATGGATCAGTATCAAATAATTTTGCCAGGGAGGAATAAAAAATTGTGAAGCACCACAGTGATTTGCCTCTTTGCATAGCAAGCTATCACCAAATTACTAAAGCACACAAGAGTTTCACTGCCCCAAGCACTGGTGCATGGTGGTATCTTAAATGCATCTCGGAAGCAGAAAGAATAGAACAGAATTAACCAGGTTGGAAAAGACCTTTGAGATCATCGAGTCCAACCCATCAGCCAACACCATCTAATCAACTAAACCATGGCACCAAGTGCCTCATCCAGTCTCTTCCTAAACACCTCCAGTGATGGGTACTCCACCACCTTTCTGGGCAGCACATTCCAGTGGCCAATCTCTCTTTCTGGGAAGAATTTCTTCCTAACATCCAGCCTAAACCTCCCCTCATGCAGCTTAAGACTGTGTCCTCTGGTTCTGGTGCTGGGTGCCTGGGAGATGAGACCAACCCCCACCTGGCTACAACCTCCCTTCAGGTAGTTGTAGAGAGCAAGAAGGTCTCCCCTGAGCCTCCTCTTCTCCAGGCTAAGCAACCCCAGCTCCCTCAGCCTCTCCTCATAGGGCTTGTCTTTCTGTATCAACCCTAAAGTTCCTAACATGGCACTAGATATCTGTTTAGGCGACCCAACTCCAGCCTTCATGCTTATTTAAGCATTGCAATGCTCAGTGAGGATTGCACCAGTTGGCTTTGGGCCTCAGTCATTTGTGTGCTCTCCAAAAAGAGCCCCATGGATGCTGCCAGGACAATGAATACTAGTCAGAAGCTTTTAAAAGGAGTGGAGATGGCAAAGGAATACAGGCTGCATCCAGACACTCTCAGAATGACAGACAGCTGATCAGATAATTCCTTAACCCAAAGGAAAATAAAGTACTCATGAATTTTCATACTGCATAAAGTCATTACAAAGAGCAAGGTTGGGAATACGTGGTCTCTGCCAGCATGGGAGTACTGTTTGGGTCCCTGTATTTGGCACTGTCTAGTGCATGCATCACTTGTCTTCTAGGAAGAGATTAAAAATTGAAGCTCTGAGACCAGGCTTTCACTAGATTAGCTCACAAATTCTCTTTTGCTTGCAGATCACATCAATTAAGCACAGAGCAAAGAGAAATGTACTGACTTGGGATGTGGACAGCTCAGGCCCAAGCTCCTGCTCCAGTTGATACAAAATAAGTGGGGAAATGTACTTGAGTCAAAAAAAAGGCATCTTAATTGCACTACCCTGACACTTCAGAGTTTCATGGAAAGGAAGGAATGCAGAGTGCATTCAGGCTGGTACAAAGTCAGATTTCAATCTTTACAAGCTACTGAAAGCACAACTGCATTTTTCCAGTCAGCTCAACCCTTCTCAGCAGTTAGCACAGATAAGAGCACCTGGGACTAACTCAGTTTTGCCTTGCTACCAACAGTCACATCGTCCACATTTCCATAGAACCTTCCCTGGCTTCCTTTGTCCTTAATGTCCCCAAGGGAATGATCCCAGGACTTTTTCTTGTTGGGTCAAGCACCTCTGATTCTTTGACAGCACGTCAGGAATTCATCCACTCTTTCGGAGAGCTTACTGGTACTCACTGGATTTTGTTGAGTCCTCACTGGAAGTGGGAGGTTACCAGCTTGAGTGAAAGCAGAATTTGGGCTCCAAGCCATTCTCAGTACAGCCAGCGTGATAATCACCACCACACACAAGGAGGGTTTTTCTGTGGACACAGGATGACTGAATCAAGGCTTACAAGCAAGCTGGAGGCAGCACATCTTCTGAAGTTTAGACATGTTAACAGTGAGCTTGGCCAACTCTGCTGCTTCTCAGCACTGGTCACAGAGAAGCTGTTTAGGCTTGGTCAGCACAAGAGGTACCACTGTGCACTTCAGTTACATCTTGACCTCACATCTCAGGATGAGACCTTGAAGCTAGAAAATCCCATTTCAGCCTGTGTCTCTACAGCAGCAATAGTTTCATCACAACAGCAGTCTCACCTGCAGGACAAAAACAAACTCACCAAGACGATGGAACAACATTCACCATCAGAAAGCCACTAGCAGGAAAGGCCAACACCATCAGCCTGACCACTATCTGCAGCTCCTTACATAAAGTATCAGGAATCTTGTTTAAATAACAAATCCAGCAAGAAATAAGAGTGGTTTGGTTGGATAGTTTTTTCCCAAAAGATCTCCTCAGCTGATGTCAGGCACATCTTTCCCATGTCCTGCCTCCCAGAGCAGCTTTCTCACCTTCAGTGATATCCTATCAGGTGGTGCTTAAAAGAATCATAGAAGCATTAAGGTTGGAAAAGATCATCAAGTCCAACCTATCACCCAACACCTCAGGACTAACTAAACCATGGCTTCAAGTGTCACATCCAGTCCCCCCTTGAACACCTCCAGGGACGATGACTCCACCACCTCCCTGGGCAGCACATTCCAATGGCCAATAACTCTTTCTAGGAAGAACTTTCTCCTCACCTCCAGCCTAAACCTCCCCTGGCACAGCTTGAGACTGTGTCCTCTTCTTCTGGTGCTGATTGCCTGGGAGAAGAGACCAACTCCCACGTGGCTACAACCTCCTTTCAGGTAGTTGTAGAGAGCACTAAGATCTTCCCTGAGCCTCCTCTTCTCCAGGCTAAGCAACCCCAGCTCCCTCAGCCTCTCCTCACAGGGCTGTGCTCCAGACCTCTCCCCAGCCTTGTTGCCCTTCTCTGGACACGTTCAAGTGTCTCAATATCTTTCTTAAATTGAGAAAAGAGAAGAATTTAAGTTACAGTGCCAATGTATAATATGTTAGCAGCAGACCAAGCACTGTAACAGAGAATACACAACGTAACATGAAAACTTTGGTTTCATTACATTTGTCTCAGGTTCACAGCTATGAGGTTCCATTCTTAACATTGGTTTGTGGAAAATGATTTGTCTGAAGAGCCTGCCTATGGTGCCCCTCTGCATGGAGGCTTTGGGCATTTTGCCTCACTTCTTCATTACCCTATGGGGGTAAAAGTCAAAAAACCACAACCAAACAGCTATTACGAAGTCACAGACACATTGTATTCCAGGTGCAGAGGAGGAAATGAAGAGGCATCACACTACACCTGCAGGGACGAGGTCACACTCCCTTCAAAAGACACTTCCTGTCAATCCATCTGCAGTGACAGACCACACTGCTCTCTACATTTCATCAGAATCACAGAATCACCAAGGTGGGAAGACCCACTCAAAGATCATCGAGTCCAACCTGTCACCACAGACCTCATGACTAGACCATGGCACCAAGTGCCACGTCCAGTCCCCTCCTGAACACCTCCAGGGATGGTGACAGATTCAGAAACTTGTGTTTTATGCACGCTTCAGTCATTCAGGGAGTTCTCAGACCTTTTGGTGTCTCACACAAACAAGAGTCAGCACTTCTCTTTCAAAGACAGCGTGTTGCACATGTATTCACTCCTCTTTGGCAGGCTGCAAGGCGCCCGACACGCCCTTGACGAAAATTGGATTCCTGTCTGCCATAGCCTTTTCTGCTCAGACTTTCATGCAGGTAGGGAATAGTAAAATTTCCTTGCATTTGTTCTTGAAGGGATTTTGGACTACATTTTGCTATGGCATGCAACAGCCAACCTCTCCTCATCTCATTAAGGCTGTACTTATGTGCAACACAGTCATAAAACACAATTTCGCCCCTAAGTCTTTCTTTATTTTTCATGCAGCGCTATGCCAAGCTCAAATTTAAGGAGGTCACAACAGTTTCTCCAGCACAAACAGAACTGAAGAATAACTTAAAACCAAAACACAAACCCAAAACATTATTGCACTTTTCCTCTCTCGAGTCTAGCACTGCAGAGTAACACGAAGTCTGAAACACACACAATGCAAATATGCAAATTAATTACTCTCTCACGTTGATTGATGCAAGTTATTTGGGTTGAGAACAATGCAAGTCACCCACAGTTTACAAAGCAATATGTCAGTAAAATGAGCCAGACCTGCTGCAGAAAATGTTTGTTGTAGCCCAGAGCTATTTTTGCACATGCATAACCTTCAATTACAGTTTGTAGAGGAAAACATACCACGTCCATGTTCTGGTTAGCAACTAGTAAGTTAAGACTCGCTTTTCCTCAAGTACTAAGGAATCCATTAACATACCAGACAAAAATACACAAAAGAAGAAGGGTCACAGGGAGCATGTTAACATCCTTCATGATGCCTGCAAATGAGAAGTGACAAACACTGAAAAAATTCACAGAAAAGAAAAAAAAAAAGTTTGCTATTAAGAAAATAAAAACGTTTCAAGGCGTCAAGTGTCACTCTCTCGGCGTGGCGCTTCTCCTCCAGCCACCCCAGCGTATTTGCATGAAGGGGAAAAATAACCTTTATAAACAAAACACCACTAAGGATCAAGCTTCACTTCGCATCAAGCATTTAAAACATTTTGTAGCACCTGCCAGAAGGGCTAGAGCTGCTTGCTGCTCAGTTCCACCTCTTACACCCACACTCAGAATCTTAGAATCACAGAATTAATAAGGTTGGAAAAGACCTCAGAGATCAGCAAGTCCAACCTGTCACCCAACACCTCAGGACTAACTAAACCATGGCACCAAGTGCCACATCCAATCCCCTCCTGAACACCTCCAGCGATGGTGACTCCACCACCTCCCCTGGGCAGCACATTCCAATGGTAAATAACTCTTTCTGTGAAGAACTTTCTGCTCATCATGACCAAGCAACAGGATGGAAGTTACGTGGGGAGAGTAAGAGGGACCCATCAGATTGGATTTAAAAAAAAAGAAGTATTCAGGGTTGGAGATATTCAGATAGAAAGTGGTTAGAGTCTCTTCAGCACCATGTGGGGTGTAACATATCTATAGCTAACCTGAGATAAGACCCACTACCCGAAGGGAGGTAGTAGCCAGGTGAGGGTTGGTCTCTTCTCCCAGGCAGTCAGCACCAGAACAAGAGGACACAGTCTCAAGCCGCACCAGGGGAGGTTTAGGCTGGATGTTAGGAAGAAATTCTTCCCAGAAAGAGAGATCCGGCCATTGGAATGTGCTGCCCAGGGAGGTGGTGGAGTCACCATCACTGGGAGGTGTTTAAGAAGAGACTGGATGGGGTGCTTGGTGCCATGGTTTAGTTGATTAGATGGTGTTGGGTGATAGGTTGGACTCGATGATCTCAAAGGTCTCTTCCACCCTGGTTAATTCTATCCTATCCTATCCTATCCTATCCTATCCTATCCTAGCCTAGCCTATCCTATCCTAGCCTATTCTATTCTATCAGCTCCCCAGGCAAGGGTAGGAGAAGTTGGACCTTTGCACTGAGCAGCCCAGCTCAGGGCATGCAACTCTTGAAACAGCAATCCCATAAAAATTAAGGGACCTGCTGCTTTGCTCTTTTTAAGACTTGGGCAAACTGAAGTGAGTCATAAGTACCAGAAAGCTTCAAATATGCAAATACACACTGCAAAGAATCAAAACATTTACCCGACACCTGCTTGCTGGCGGATTTCATTCAGTCAACAAAATTCTCGGGTAACTCCCTGCTGAGTACCCAGCTTCTTGTCACCATCTCAGCTTCTGGGAATGAAGGTTCTGGGATTTCTGTCAGAAAACTGTCTCCCAGTCCTATCTATTTCTTGTGTTAACTTTCAAGGGAAAGATGGGAGAAAACTGTGAAGTTTCACATTCCTCTATAATCCAAGTAGCTGGAGAAAGCTCAGTTTGTCACCTCCTCCCTCCTTTCAAAGCTTTGCTTGAGACAGTGCTATTGAAAACCTGTTTTTATCCACTGCCTTGAACTTGCAGCATCCTATATTACAGCCTCTCTCCAAGAGGACTCTGGCCTCCCTCAGTGCTGCTTGCTACTCCCCAAAAGGACACCAACCACAAAGGAGCTGGGGGGGGACAACTGCCACTCCCACCACCCACAAAGCTCCCAGCATCAGCTGCAGAAAAACCTGCTAACTTCACTCTGCAGCTGCTAGGAAAAGTATTTCAGCTGCTGATCTGCATTACATTAAGTTGTTGCCCTAGAAACATAAGAGACACTACAAACTCAAGCTTCCAAAACAACAACAACAACAACAATCTCTGTTTTGCAAAAACTTCACATTTCTCACCGTGCCTTTCCCCTTACCCTGGTACTTCTTAAAAGGCTTAAAACCCAATAAATGCAAGTAAAATCACAAAAACACCCGAAGAAACCTTCCAATTACAGACAGGGAGCAATTTCCAAACACTAATAATACCTGTACCTTATTGGACATTACATTAGGACTAAAACCAGTTTTGCAGTGGTCCTCTATTATTCAGGTCCAATTAGCAGTGAATGTGAAACTGAAATGAGATAAAAACCACTTTATGCCAGCAGTCTTATTGAGTCTATGACATTACCAGGGATCAAAAGCAGCATCTTAAGCAAGCTATTCCCGCTGCAAAATAAATAAATACATTTTAATGAGAAGGGAAATATCCTCTGTGTCAAGAATTAGCAACTTGAATGTGGAGCAAGTCTGTCTGACTGCAATGGCAAGGAGCCAGGGGAGGCTCAGGCTGGATGTTAGGAAGAAATTGTTCCCAGAAAGAGAGATTGGCCATTGGGATGTGCTGCCCAGGGAGGTGGTGGAGTCACCATCAATGGGAGGTGTTTAAGAAGAGACTGGATGGGGCACTTGGTGCCATGGTTTAGTTGATTAGATGGTGTTGGCTGCTAGGTTGGACTCGATGATCTCAAAGGTCTTTTCCAACCTGGTTAATTCTGTACTCTGAGACCTCAAAAACATCAGATTAACTAGGAGCTTGCAATAATAATGCATTCTATCACTTCTTAAAGCTCAAAATACAGAAATAAATGTAAACTAATATGTATTCCATTTCTGCAGGACATGTATTTTCCCTACTCACCACTCCACTGACAGATACCACTTCTGCCTAGGTGTATTATCTCCCTGTATTTCTATTTCCAGAAAGTAATAAAAAAAATTAATCTGAGGCCAACTAAGAAACAGGGAAGTGTCAAAAGTCACCTCCCCACCTCCTCTGAACTTAGACCAGACATATTTAAATGAAGATGCTAAACTGGAAAATCCAAACATTCTAATAGGCATGTGTGATGAGAGGTTTGTTTCATGACTTTGAAAAATAGGGAAATGGAGAAAACTCCTCCTTTTCTTAAAAACATATAGTAATTGAAAAGGTGTCTGGATGGGAAGGGAAGGGAAGGGAAGGGAAGGGAAGGGAAGGCAAGGCAAGGCAAGGCAAGGCAAGGCAAGGCAAGGCAAGGCAAGGCAAGGCAAGGCAAGGCAAGGCAAGGCAAGGCAAGGCAAGGCAAGGCAAGGCTTGGCTTCAACCTAACAGCAACCTGGACTTACATTAGAAACACCCATACTACACCAAAGTAATATCCACAGTAAAGCATATAACATATTTATTCCTTATCTATTGAGCTGATGAGCCTTCCTGAGGTGAAATACTGTTCTGAAAACTGTGCTACAAAACTAATGACACTGCATGCTCCAGTTTTGCTTGCTTTGCTTGGCATGCTCATGAAAGTGACATCCTCTTTCAATTTCAGGCTGAGATTTGACAGCAAAGCTACCATTTCTCTCACCTTCATCTCATACTAGGTATTTTCTGAGGCTAGATTTTCACTTATGTTTCCACACCACCACGCAAAGACAAAAAAAAACCCAAGCTGATGCAGGACTACCTAGCCTAAAGAAGGTAATGCCATGTGAGATGAGTGTTGTTTCCAACTGGATACACCAATGAGGAGGAAGAAGAAGACCAAAAGGGAAAGGCATGTTCATTTTATTGTAAATTCATTGCAGCAACTAACAATGCCACCAAGACACACAATTATGACACTCCAAAACACCAAGTTCATTTTGAGAGACAGTTGTATAATGAGGTAGATCTGGGCCCAGTTCTGGGGCCCTCAATTTAAGAAGGGTATTGAGATACTTGAACATGACCAGAGAAGGGCAACAAAGCTGCGGAGGGGTTTGGAGCACAAGCACTATGAGGCGAGGCTGAAGGAGCTGGGGTTGCTTAGCCTGGAGAAGAGGAGGCTCAGGGGAGACCTTCTTGCTGTCTGCAACTGCCTGAAGGGGAGGTTGTAGCCAGGTGGGGGTTAGTCTGCTCTCCCAGGCACCCAGCACCAGAACAAGAGGACACGGTCTCAAGCTGCACCAGGAGAGGTTTAGGCTGGATATTAGTAACAATTTCTTCACAGAAAGAGAGATTGCCCATTGGAATGAGGGCATCGAGTCCATCATCAGTAAATTTGCGGACGACACCAAGCTGGGGGCAGGAGTTGATCTGCTGGAGGGCAGAGAGGCTTTGCAGAGGGACCTCGACAGGCTGGACAGATGGGCAGAGGCCAAGGGCATGAGATTGAACACATCCAAGTGCCGGGTTCTGCACATTGGCCACAGCAACCCCATGCAGTGCTACAGGCTGGGGTCAGAGTGGCTGGAGAGCGGCCAGGCAGAGAGGGACCTGGGTTTGGAAGACAAGCCCTATGAGGAGAGGCTGAGGGAGCTGGGGTTGCTTAGCCTGGAGAAGAGGAGACTCAGGGGGGTGACCTTCTTGCTCTCTACAACTACCTGAAGGGAGGTTGTAGACAGGCAGAGGTTGGCCTCTTCTCCCAGGCAGCCAGCACAAGAACAAGAGGACACAGTCTCAAGCTGTGCCAGGGGAGGTTTAGACTGGATGTTAGGAGGAAGTTCTATACGGAGAGAGTGATTGCCCATTGGAATGGTCTGCCCAGGGAGGAGGTGGAGTCACCTTCATTGGAGGTATCACAGTATCACAGTATCACAGTATAACCAAGGTTGGAAGAGACCCCAAGGATCATCAAGTCCAACCTGTCCCAACAGACCTCACAACTAGACCATGGCACCAAGTGCCACATCCAATCTCCCCCTTGAACACCTCCAGGGACGGCGACTCCACCACCTCCCTGGGCAGCCCATTCCAATGACGAATGACTCGCTCAGTGAAGAACTTCCTCCTCACCTCGAGTCTAAACCTCCCCTGGCACAGCTTGAGACTGTGTCCCCGTGTTCTGGTGCTGGTTGCCTGGGAGAAGAGACCAACCCTCTCCTGTCTACAACCACCTTTCAGGTAGTTGTAGAGGGCAATGAGGTCACCTCTGATCCTTCTCTTCTCCAGGCTAAACAATCCCAGCTCCCTCAGCCTCTCCTCATAGGGCTTGTGCTCAAGGCCTCTCACCAGCCTTGTTGCCCTTTTCTGGACACGTTCAAGTGTCTCGATGTCCTTCTTAAACTGAGGGGCCCAGAACTGGACACAGTACTCAAGGTGTGGCCTAACCAATGCAGAGTACAGGGGCAGAATGACCTCCCTGCTCCTGCTGGCCACACTATTCCCAATACAGGCCAGGATGCCATTGGCCTTCTTGGCCACCTGGGCACACTGTTGGCTCATGTTTAGGTGGGTGTCAATCAGCACCCCCAGGTCCCCTCTCTGTTTGGCAGCTCTCCAGCCACTCTGACCCCAGCCTGTAGCTCTGCATGGGGTTGCCGTGGCCAAAGTTCAGCACCCGGCACTTGGACTTATTAAATGCCATCCCATTGGACTCTGCCCATCTGTCCAGTCGGTCGAGGTCCCTCTGCAGAGCCTTTCTACCCTCTAACTGACTAACATCTGTTCCCAACTTGGTGTCATCTGCAAACTTGCTGATGACTGACTCAACCCCCTCATCCAGATCATCAATGAAGATGTTAAAGAGGATGGGGCCCAGCACTGATCCCTGGGGGACGCCGCTGGTGACTGGCCGCCAGCCGGACGCGGCACCATTCACCACCACTCTCTGGGCTCGGCCCTCCAGCCAGTTCCTAACCCAGCACAGGGTTCAGGGTTCAGCAGAGGTGTTCAGGAGGAGACTTGATGGGGTGCTTGGTGCCATGATCTAGTTGTGTAGGTGGGTTGGATTGGTTGATAGGTTGGACACGATGATCTTGAAGGTCTCTTCCAACCTGGATTTATTGTATTGTATTGTATTGTATTGTATTGTAATGTATTGTAATGTGCTGCCCAAGGAGGTGGTGGAGTCACCATCCCTGGAGGTGTTCAAGAGGGGATTGGACGTGGCACTTGGTTCCATGGTTTAGTGAGTCCTGAGGTGTTGGGTGATAGGTTGGACTTGATGATCTCTGAGGTCTTTTCCAACCTTATTGACTCTGTATTCTAAGATCTAAACTCCCCCGTAGGATGGGCTGCAGGAACAGGGTCCTATGGCAGACAGACTGCCATATCACTTCAGAGGCAACTGAGCCACATCTATGTTTCCAATAATTTTGTAATTAATAACTTGGATTAATTTATACTAACACTGCTATGGACTCATTTGATAATTTGAAGAAGACTAGACTTGCCTCTTAGTCCCAGTCATTTGTTGAGCTGACTTCCCTTACTCCTGCAACTGCTGCCATATAATTTTGCAGTCAACGAAGAATAATTTAGTCTCCCAAACTCCCCACTCCAAAATGTAATCCTGTACTCCCTCTCTAGTTTTATATTCCTCCAGAAGACTCTAGAAATTGTTTGTGTAACCTCCTTAGCCTGAAAAGTAACAGGATGACTCAGTTAATCTGTTTGCATTCTCTGTAATTTGGCATTTGAGCCCACTGAGACATTACTTTGTTGTCATCTCTGCTCAAGTTCTGCCTTGTTAGCGTCTGGAGAAATCAATGCCATGGAGCACTTCATTTTTATACCTTCATCTTCTTTCAACCTAGAGCTTCATTAATGTGAAAACTAAACAGGTACACAGCTCACTGTCTCTCTACACATTAAGTAAATTTATATAGGTACAAAAAGAGGAAAATTAGCTGAGGATGCCTGCTAATTCTGGGCATGCACACACTTTACTGAAGTGTCCTGTTCAAGTTTATGGGAGGTTTCCAAACTATCTGGAGGATGACTCTAGGTTTTGATGGGCAGCAACCATCTCTGTCTCTCTTGCACGTTGTGTTGAGGGAAGGCGTTGATCTGTTAGGGGGTAGGAGAGCTCTGCAGAGGGACCTTGACAGGCTGGACAGATGGGCAGAGTCCAAGGGCATGAGATTGAACACATCTAAGTGCCAGGTTCTACACATTGGCCACAGCAACCCCATGCAGTGCTACAGGTTGGGGTCAGAGTGGCTGGAGAACGGCCAGGCAGAAAGGGACCTGGAGGTACTGGTTGACAGCAGTTGAACATGAGCCAGCAGTGTGCCCAGGTGGCCAAGAAGGCCAATGGCATCCTGGCCCGCATCAGGACTAGCATGGCCAGCAGGAGCAGGGAAGTCATTCTGCCTCTGTTCTCAGCACTGGTTAGACCACACCTTGAGTCCTGTGTCCACTTCTGGGCCTCTCAGTTTAGGAAAGATGTTGAGTTGCTGGACCGTGTCCAGAGAAGGGCAACAAAGCTGGGGAGGGGTCTGGAGCACAGCCCTGTGAGGAGAGGCTGAGGGAGCTGGGGTTGCTTAGCCTGGAGAAGAGGAGGCTCAGCGGAGACCTTATTACTCTCTACAACTGCCTGAAGGGAGGTTGTAGCCAGGTGGGGGTTGGTCTCTTCTCCCAGGCAACCAGCACCAGAACAAGAGGACACAGTCTCAAGCTGCACCAGGGGAGGTTTAGGCTGGATGTTAGGAAGAAATTCTTCATAGAGAGAGTGATTGGCCATTGGAATGTGCTGCCTGGGGAGGTGGTGGAGTCACCATCATTGGAGGTGTTTAGGAGGAGACTTGATAGGGTGCTTGGTTGCATGGTTTAGTTGATTAGGTGGTGTTGGGTGATGGCTTGGACACAATGATCTTGAAGGTCTCTTTCAACCTGGTCTATTCTATTCTATTCTATTCTATTCTATTCTATTCTATTCTATTCTATTTTCCTATAGAATAGGAAAAACATTACTGGAAGTAGTCAAAAATGGGAGAAGAATCTTTTTTCATGTATTACAACTTTTCTAAAGAACTCCATTTGGGTGAAAAACATTTTAAAACCAAAGCAACCAAAGAAAGAGTGATTTGCCATTGGAATGTGCTGCCCAGGGAAGTGGTGGAGTCACCATCCCTGGAGGCATTCAAGAAGGGATTGGATGTGGCACTTGGTGCCATGGTCTGGTAGTCATGAGGTGTTGGGTGACAGGTTGGACTTGATGATCTTTGAGGTCTTTTCCAACCTTATTGATTCTATGATTCTATGATTCTATGAAAAATAACCAAAAACTTTGAGGTTCCAAAGCATTTTCAGAACAACTGATCACTCAGGATTTCTGGTCTGTTTCATTGAAACAGTGGACTTCACTCCCCAGAGTGCTCTCAAGTCTCCTCCTGCAGCTTTGTAAGCACCAGTCAGCCCCACAGCACTCCTGGCCAGCCAGTACCAAGGCATATCCAACCCACTGATGTCATTTCAAGAGCATCCTATCCCTGTGCAGGAATAGAATAGAATAGAATAGAATAGAACAGAATAGAATAGAATAGAATTAACCAGGTTGGAAAAGATCTTTGAGATCACCAAGTCCAACCTATCATCCAACACCATCTAATCAACTAAACCAGGGCATTAAGTGGCTCATCTAGTCCCTTCCTAAACACCTCCAGTGATGGTGACTCCACCACCTCCCTGGGCAGCCCATTCCAATGGCCAATCTCTCTTTCTGGTAAGAATTTCTTCCTAACATCCAGCCTAAACCTCCCCTGGTGCAGTTTGAGACTGTGTCCTCTTGTTCTGTTGGTGGTTGCCTGGAAGAAGAGACCAACCCCCACCTGGCTACAATCAGTTCAGGTTTTCCAGTTGTTTCCACTTTCTAGATTGAAATATCACTGTTTTAACTCCTCACTTAATAGCATTAGTCCACATGAAGAAAGTTCTCAAATTTTCTTGCTGTAAAAAGGTAGTTAACACTAACAGATTTGATTCTTTTCCTGCACCTACACATCCATATTGTGACCCATGTATAACTCTCCTCAGCCATTAGCTCTGGGAGGTATCAAGCTATACATTCACACCCCCTTTCCCAGCAACCTCTTTCCCACATTACCTTATGTGATCCCCAGATATACCATGATGATTGCTGACTCCTTTCAAGCCCTTCAAAACTCAGTCAGAACTTCATTCATGACCATGTAACTAAATAATGAGGTTTCTCAGTGTAAAATGGAAGTACGAGAATGCTCCCATTTTGCCCTGCCAAAATCCACTCCCTCTTTCAGTGACCTCCTCATTATGTGCAAAATAATTGGACTCTTAGCCTTGTGTTCTCTGGGGAGAGGGAATTGGTGTCGTCACCTGCTCACCACGCAAATGGCTTTCTGTGGGTCCCAAATCAGGGCACCTCAATTCCTGCGCACGCCCCATGACTGCAGCCCTGTTCAGGGGGGGTCCCAGGGTCCCTCCACCACCCACAGAGCAGCACAGTTTGCCTTGCATGGGACACACACAAAGACAGTGCCTTCCACCATGTGCAACAGAATAATCTTGCATGGCCTCAATTAATCTGTTTTCCCCCCTCCATCCATACCCCAAAGACAACACATTTGGCTATCTCTACACAAGAGTGCAGAGCTGACACCCTTTATCTCCATAATCATAATGTAAGATGCTTTTTGCAGTGTTGGCTATGCATCCAGTCCCCTTTGCTTCATACCCCCCAACCCTGATTAAATCGCCACCTCTGCTTCAGCATCTTGCTTCCAGCTTCTCTGTGTGAGAGCTGCAGGTCTGCCCAGGATCACTCAGCTCACTGACCTACTTACCACCACAAAGGCATTAATAGAATTTTCTTTCTCCTATAATTTCTTTTATTTTGTCCTTTCTAATTGCTACTTCCCCACTACAGTCCCTGTAAATTAAGTATGCTTCCTTTTGTCCAAAAAACCTACTTTCACAAAACAATGCTCATGTGCTTTTTATAGCAGACATCCCCAGGAAAGCACATCCTGGGTCTTCACATTAAAGGGTAGTGACACTTCTTTTTATGTACAAAAAAACCCTAAACCAAACAAAAAAAAAGTTCCTATAAAGACCTTTCTTTACACTCTTCTTTCAGGAAATCTCTTTCTAACAGTCACTAGTGTGGTGGCACTACTGGAGGCTACACTCAAGATGACAAGCGGGGAATTCTTCTCAGCTGATTTCAGCCAGCTGAAAGTTATGCACCTAAACTAAGTTAGCCAATTCCAGTGCCACTGTAATCAACAGTAACAGCATGGATCACCCACCCCAAGATATCTGGGAAGGAATGAAGGAAGGAATCTCACCTGGAAGTCCTCATCGTTAACCATAAAAGGAGCCTCTGCTACTAGGCTTTGGTGATTCTTCATACATGGAATTCCTTTACCTCCAGCTCTGCTGATAAAGAGCCCAGGAGATCTCTCTCCTTCATGGAAGGGGGGCAGCAGTTCAGACTACCTTAAAACTTGGATGTCTTTTCTATATATTAATCACTGCTGTGCTGTTATTCAGTGTCCCTTACAGGAAATGGCAGGGTAGGGGGGAAACCTTGAGTTAGAGAAATATGCACAGCATCCTAACCAGTAAGACTCACTTCACTACAACTGCAGAGCTGGGGCAAGCTTATGCAATCCATAGTCACAGATGTAGCCAGGGCTTGCATTGCTAGAGGGACTCAGGAGCAGCAAGGTAAGTAACTGGGATTTCTTGTTTGTTCTGTTCCCTTATGTACTGCCTGCTACACACATAAACACATACTGCACAAGGGCAGTCCAAGACAGCACAGATTAAATGAAACCACAAGAGGAAAGAGAGCTTCAAAGGCTGAAGTCACAAAGCTTTGGTTTTCAGAGAAGATGCAGACAACTCTTGGTTCCAGCTGACCTGGATTAATAGAAAAAGGAAGAAAGGAAGAAAGAAAGAAGGAAAGAAGGAAGGAAAGAAGGAAGGAAGGAAAGAAGGAAGGAAAGGAAGGAAGGAAGAAGGAAAGAAGGAAAGAGGGAAAGAAGGAAGGAAGGAAGGAAGGAAGGAAGGAAGGAAGGAAGGAGGAAAGAAAGAAAGAAAGAAAGAAAGAAAGAAAGAAAGAAAGAAGAAAGAAAGAAAGAAAGAAAGAAAGAAAGAAAGAAAGAAAGAAAGAGAAACAAACAAACAAATGGTGGCAGAAGAACAACATGGATCCAAAACACCACACACCCATCCCTGTGCTCTTCTGACCCTAAACAAAACTACTGAGCACATGAAATATTGGTTTCAGTGGAAGGAAATGGATTATCAGCCAGCCTATGGCAAAAGGGAGATGAGGATTATACCCAATATAAAAAAAGACCTTAGGGGCCTGCAGTACCACCAAACTCATCCCAGGACTGATCTGTTCCTGCATCCACCAGCTCTGTATACCAACTAAAAAGTTTTACCCAAAGGAAACCACACAACTACCTTGCAGCATCTTCTTCCACTTGGGCAGAACTACTAAGCATAGTCTGCTGCTCATCAAAAATCTGATGACAGTTGGGTCCTGTATCTCACTCAACCACTAACCCTTGTGTGGCCTCAGACCAGGTCAATTCATCACCTCTGCCCTGATTCCTTCATTTCTAGAATAAGTGAGGATCTTGTCCTTCCTCATGAAGTCTTTCGATGTTTGTCAGCAAAATACTACGTGCTTGTGGACTGAAGCTGTCCCTGCAATACATAAATGCAACCAAGCCTCTAGAAAAGGATAGCTGTGAAGAGCAGGAGACCATACCAGATAGAGCAGCTCAGAGCTGTTTAGCAGCATTTTGACTCACTATCAGTCATTCCTATCAAACTGCTCTATAGGCTTCCTCTTTCTAAAGCCTTCTAAAACTCCCACATACTAAATACCAAGAAATAGTTCAAGTTTCCTGGGAACTCGGAGAAAGCTATCACTAGAACAAATCAGAATCCCATGTCTCTGCAGTACCACTGCAGATGGAGCTCAAGTCTGTCCATTTAAACGAAGAGTGAGGGCTTGTTACTAATCCCTTCCTAGGAAACACAGCTTTGAGACCTACTGCTGATGGGGAGTCAAGCCCACCAGGCCAACACTTGCACTGAGAATTTCACTCTAGAAATTTTGCACAGATCTTGTACAAGGCAATAAGCAGTAACACCTCTCTTCAAATGAGTTTAGGAAATATTCCAAATCTTGTTCCCTTTTCAGGATTTCCACTTTCTTCAGATCCACTTCCTTCAGTTTCTTGTTTCAGTGGGAAGAACTTTAGCACATAAAACGAAAAGGGAAAAAACAGCATCTTTGGGGGAACTGTTGCTCTGCAGACCTATTTTTTCATTCCCTAATTACTATCTCTGGCAGGAGATGGCATCTTATTGAAGAGCTGGACAAGGGGATTGAGTCCACCATTAGTAAGTTTGCAGACAACACCAAGGTGGCAGCAGGTGTTGATGTGTTAGAGGATCGAAGGGCTCTCCAGAGGGACCTTGACAGGCTGGACAGATGAGCAGAGTCCAAGGGCATGAGATTTAACACATCTAAGTGCCAGGTTCTACACATTGGCCACAGCAACCCCGTGCAGTGCTACTGGCTGGGGTCAGAGTGGTTGGAGAGCAGCCAGGCAGAAAGGGAACTGGAGGTACTGGTTGACAGCAGTTGAACATGAGCCAGCAGTGTGCCCAGGTGGCCAAGAAGGCCAATGGCATCCTGGCCTGCATCAGGAATAGCGTGGCCAGCAGGAGCAGGGAAGTCATTCTGCTCCTGTACACTGCACTGGTTAGGCCACACCTTGAGTCCTGTGTCCAGTTCTGGGCCCTTCAATTTAAGAAGGACATTGAGACACTTGAACGTGTCCAGAGAAGGGCAACAAAGCTGGGGAAAGGTCTCAAGCACAGCCCTATGAGGAGAGGCTGAGGGAGCTGGGGTTGTTTAGCCTGGAGAAAAGGAGGGTCAGGGGAGACCTTGTTGCTCTCTACAACTACCTGAAGGGAGGTTGTAGGCAGGAGGGGGTTGGTCTCTTCTTCCAGGCAATCAGCACCAGAACAAGAGGACACAGTCTCAAAGGTGTGCCAGGAGAGGTTTAGGCTGGAGGTGAGGAGAAAGGTCTTTCCAGGAAGAGTAACTGGCCATTGGAATGTGCTGCCTAGGGAGGTGGTGGAGTCACCGTCCCTGGAAGTGTTCAAGAGAGGCATGGATGTGGCACTTGAAGCCATGAGGTGTTGGGTGATAGGTTGGACTTGATGATCTCTGAGGTCTTTTCCAACCTTTACTGATTCTATGATTCTATGAAAGTCTAGATACTACAAAAGATGCCAAACTTTTGTGTATTCACCATGGAGCCAGCAACAAAATCTGCTCTACTCTGGGAGAAAAAGAGTTACTGGTTTTGGAAATGGTGGCATAAACCACACTTCTCATTCCTGTTGCTGTCCCAGCATCAAACTCAGGAACAGATACAGAGAGATGCTAAGAGCTTAAATTAAACAAATCTGAAAAAACACCCACTACAGGAAAGCAAGCTAGAAAAAGGTTTACCTTTAAAATTAACAGATTGACTGATAGCTTTAAACTTCCCAGTCTGGCGTGGTTTTAACTTAATTCTGTGGTTTTGTCTGGCTGATGATAAAATAACATTACTTCAGATGAAAGGCTCTGGCTGGCAATTCAAAAGGAGAGATGACTATAGACCACAGCATCTAGAGCTCAACAGCCTCCTGATTCCTCTCAGCTGCACCTGTGGTTGACCTGTTGGAATAAGGAAAGTACCTCCATTTGCAAGACATGGCATGCAACTCTGCATGGTGGCTGGGTTTAAAATCCTGCTCTCTAAATAGGACCCATGCAGCAACCACGTTGCAAAGGACTCCCATCTCCACCCACAATAACAGCTTCAGCCTTATCTTGGAATCAACACGGTTGGAAAAGACCTCAAAAATCATCAAGTCCAACCTGTCACCCAACACCTTATGACTAACTAGTTTCATAGTTTCATAGTTTCAGTTAGGGTTGGAAGGGACCACAAGGATCATCTAGTTCCAAACCCCCTGCCATGGGCAGGGACATTGGCAACTAAACCATGGCTTCATGTGCCATGTCAAATCCCCTGTTGAACACCTCCAGCGACGGTGACTCCACCACCTCCCAGGGCAGCACATTCCAATGGCTAACAACTCTCTCTATGAAGAACTTTCTCCTCACCTCCAGCCTAAACTTCCCCTGACGCAGCTTGAGACTGTGTCCTCTTGTTCTGGTGTTCCTTGCCTGGGAGAAGAGACCAACCCTCTCCTGGCTACAACTACCCTTCAGGTAGTTGTAAAGAGCAAGAAGGTCTCCCCTGAGCCTCCTCTTCTCCAGGCTAAACAACCCCAGGTCCCTCAGCCTCTCCTCACAGGGCTTGTGCTCAAGGCCTCTCATCAGCCTCGTTACCCTTCTGTGGACACATTCATGCCCATGGACACGATGATCTCAAAGGTCTCTTCCAACCTGGTTTATTCTAGTCTAGTCTAGTCTAGTCTATGGCACTGCCCAAAGACAAGGAAGGAAAGAGCAAACCAACCAGTCACAACTCCCTCAGCATATCATAGAATCATAGAATCAATGAGGTTGGAAAAGTCCTCAAAGATCATCAAGTCCAGCCTATCACCCAACACCTCATGACTCACTATGTCCAGAATTAATTCAACTTTACCATTTTCACAGAATCATGGAATGTCAGCTTGGAAGGGCCCCCAAGGATCATCTGGTCAGACCTTTTTAGGTAATAGTGTAGACTAAATGAGATGGCCCAGCACCCCTGCCAAGCCAAGGCTTAAAACTGTCCAATGGAGAGGAACCCAATACTTCCTTTAGGAGATTATTCCAACGTCTAACAGTTCTCAAGGTGAAAAATTTGCTTCTGGAGTCCAATCAGAATGTGCCCAGGAGTAACTCTTGCTGCTCCATTGCCCCTTGTCTTTTCCATGGGATTCCTTGCAAAATGGGAGTCTCCATCCTCCTGGTAGGCACCCTTTATATACTGGTATGTAGTAATAAGGTCTCTCCTAAGCCTTCCCTCCTCAAGCCTGGACAAACCCAGTCCTCCCAGCCTTTCCTCATATAGCATTTTCACAGGATCTCATCCTTATGACTTCCTAACAGGTATCTGAAAGGGAAATACTCTCACAGACTTGATTTTCCTTTGGATATGGAACCTCACACTGATTTTATTAAGGTGTATTTGATTAAATGCCATGCCACAAGCAACTCTGGCTTTAAAAGGCTGTTTTGATAGACCTACAGCTGAGTATTACTGCAGATAGAGCTACCCTAAAATCCATCCCTGGGCTGTTACTCCTATTACAGTCAGAACCACATAGCTAAATGTCTACATTTAGCCATGTCTGAGGCTAAACTATAGCAGTTACTTTATCACCCACTTACACCTCCCCAGCAGAAATGGAGAATCAGGAAAAGAAGAGAAATCTCATAGGCTGAAATGAAAACAGATTTAAAGAGATAGACAAATTAATACCAATGTGAATACATGACACACAGTTATACACAGCCCAGCACAGGTGCAGTAGACTCAACACACAGGAAAGCTGACCTCAAGAGCAGGCAAGAAGGAAGAAGAAGCCAAAGAAAGAAGAACCAGCAGAGGGGTTCTTCTTCTTCCTTCATACTGTGTGATGCTCACAGTCTGGGATACACCTATGAGCCAATTCCAATGAGCTGTCCTGGCTGACTCAGAACTGCTAATGGCCTGCAGCCCATGGCTGGCCTGGGATTCTGTCCCACCAAAACCAGCACAACGTTCAAGGGCTTAAATTACACCCCAGGCTTACATTTTTTAGTGTTTGTTATAGTTACCCCTGGATATTTTGCTGTGAAATTTGATCAATGTGTTGATGTGGGCAGAGATCAAGTTATCCAGCTTCTACTGGCAAGGAAACAAATACTCACAAAAAGTCACTATTCCTTTTGTCTGAAATGCAAAAAAACCCTGCAGTGGATGGGTAATGGCTCCACAACTGCCAAGAACTACTTAACCAAGAGGACAGTACAAACTAGGACTTCTGCTAACCTTCATCAACAAATATAGTTATGCTGTCAGTACAATAAAGATAGCTCACGCATAAAGTGCACCCTGAAGGTGGCCAACCCTATTATGAATAACTTGAAGACACCGAAGAGCAATGTTATTTATACTCTGAGGATGTACCACAATAACATCACCCTCAACATACACAAGCACTGCACAAGAACTCCCACTCCACACAGGCTAATGACCTACATAATTTCTGCTTAATGATTCCTACTAAAGCCAGTGCATGTCTCCATATAACCCCTGAAGGGCATCTGTGACAATGGCCAGAAGCACAGCATGCTCTGTAGCAAGGATAAGAGCTTGCTGCCTGTACAGGGCTGCTGTGGAAGTCCCCAGCTTGCATCACCATCAGCCAGCACCTGTACTTGGGTTCCTGAGCTCCTGATTCAGCAGAGGGATGACCTCTGGCTGGTAGAGAGCCGTTTTGGTCCTGATGGCAATACCTGAGCAGCCCTCAAGGTGCAGGATTGATACACCAAACAGGACTAACCAAATGAGTAATGATACTTCTAAGACTCTAGCATCACATCAACTGGGTGACTAGAATAGTATCATAGTATCGTAGCATCAGTCAGGGTTGGAAGGGACCACAAGGATCATCTAGTTCCAACCCCCCCATGCTTCTGCTGGCCACACTATTTCTGATGCAGGCCAGAATTTTAGGCTTGGCAATCTGAGAACTCCAAACAAATGCATTAATTATGCTGTTTCAGCCATGCTGAAAATCTCAGGTATTAAAAAAATCCAAAAAACATAAGAATCCAAAACTAAAAAAAACAAAACCAATTAAAGACTGAAATCAGAAGCCAGCACCCTCCCAGTGTTTCCCTGTCCGTCCTTTGCTCCCCAGTGTTCATTTACCCATGCTCATGGGTACTCACTCCTTACTTTGAAATCCTCTCTCTCTTCCCTTCCACTTTCTCCTTAGTCTTCTCACACAGCCTACACTTGATAAAGTGAGCAGTGGATCAGTTGATATTCGTTAATGTTCAAGAATCATTTTAGCTGTCACTAAACAACTTCGAACAGAGGGAAACATCTCTGGGAAGGGAAGGATGTTCCAGCATGAAGCCTCTGGAAACAGCTAAAGAAACAGAAAGAAATGAAACTCCACATTCTGTTGCTTTAACCTATTATGCAGGTCTTTCCCCCTATATTATACTAACCACAGAGGCTCACCACAGGCTTCATTTCCAGCAGGGTCTGTCAGCCACTCAGTGGTGCGTCAACTACCCAGACTTGTGCAAAGCATTTGACACTGTCCTGCATGATATCCTTGTCTCTAAATAGGGAAGATGTAGATTTGACAGATGGACCACGCAATGGATAAGGAATTAGCTGGATGGTCACTCAAACAGTTGCAGTCAACAGCTCAATGTCCAAGTTGAGACCAGTGACAACTGCATTCCTTAGGGGTCAACACTTTAACATCTTTATCAGTGTTAGGACAGCAGGACTGAGCACACCCTCTGCAAGTTTGCCAACAATGCCTAGTTGTGTGGTGTGGTTGGCGCACTGGAGGGAAGGAATTCCATCCAGAGGGATCCTGAAAGGCTTTAGATTCAGGCCCATGTGAATCTCAGAAAGTTCAGCAAGGCTGAGTACAAGGTCCTGCACATGGGTTGGGGCGATCCCAAGCACAAATACAGGCTAAGCAATGAGTAGATTGAAAGCAGACCCCCTGCAGAGAAGGACTTGGTAGTGTGGTAGATTAAAAGCTGGACATGAGCCAGCATTGTGCCCAAGAGTAGAGATGAAAGATGGGATAGGACATTTTACCAGGGCCTGTACTGACAGGATAAGGGTAGTGGCTTTAAACTGAAGGAGAGTAGATATAAAGAAGACATTCTACACGGTGAGGGTGATGAGGCACTGTAACAGGCTACCCAGAGAGGTTGTGGATGCTATGATACAGTGAATCCAGCTACACCTCACCGTGTAAATTCACCCTAATCAAACCACTGCCAAACAGATGCACCACATATTGGTGAGAGTCAATCCTCAAAGCCCCATCAGCAGTGTATGTGCCTCACCATTTATTCCTGACCTCACGATACGGCTGCAAATGCACACAAAGTATTTACTGATGGTCCTAATGATCTGTATCCCAGTGCTTTTTACTGATGCAATAAACCCTACCAGAGGAGCCTTGGGAGTGTCTTTAAATATTCCCTGCATAAACCATGCTGGGTAAAGAACCTTCCAAACAGATGCTGCCATGTGAAAAGGAGAGAATCGAGCCAGCAGCCTGCTGCAGGGTAGCAAGAAAGGCCTGCAAAGCTCCATCCAATGTATTAGATATGATCCAAAGCTCACACATCATTTGCAGTGAACCATGTCCACACATGGAAGGCCAAGAGCAAGCAAAACTTTAAAATTAATCTGCTCCATGAAAACTCAAAAGGACTCCAGCATCATCCAACCTTCTAGCTCTGGACACGCAGCAGAGGTGCTGTGATACTTTACGAGCACGCTGCTCCTCATCTCTCTGTCGCTCCTGTCACTCTCCAGCTATTCAGTATCTGATAACTTTGAATCTTGGCCACGGGAAAGCAGCAGCTGACTTTTCACTTTGTTCACATCCTGGCCCTGAATGAAAAACTCAAGCTGAAAACAACAGCAGTATAATAATTATTACTGTTATTCCACCCAATCCTCCAGCTTCTTTGCAAGAGGAACATTTCCTTCTGGGCTTTTTCTAGGTCCAGACCACTTCAATGCTACAGACACTCACCATCAAGGGCAAAGCAGTAAAAGCAAATGACATTTTTTTCAAAAGTGCAAGAGGAAGGCAAAAGGCTGGGTATTTTCAAAGAAAACTAGAAACTAGGTTCCCTTGAAGATCCTAATAGTGAACAGTGGTGTCTAAATTTTGATTACAAAAATACCACATCAAGCCTCTGGAAAAAATGCCCATGTAAAACCTCAGCTCTGGTTTTACTGACTGCCAGTGTATCCATCACATGCATTGAACTGCAGTGAAAATCCATAAAGCTAGGTCATCCCAACACAAGCTGGCAACTTCACCTCACATGCAATCACACCACAAAGATGCAGCCATGAAAGCAGTGACTAAACTCACCTGGCTGCAGCATGAGCTGCCATTATTTAACCTACACTTAGAAGATACAAATGAAAGAACATCAAACACTGTTTTTCAAATAAACCCCCCCACAAAACAAAGCAAACACAAACAGAAAACTAAACAAACCCACTCCAGACATGAAAATTTCAAAATTAGTAATTATTTAAATATGAAGATTCAACAAATTATTTCACTCTGTGGTAGAAGACACAGACATCTTCTTAAGACTCTGGGTGCTGTATTCTTGAGTACTTGAGTCCTGTGTCCAGTTCTGGGCCCCTCAGTTTAGGACAGATGTTGACTTGCTGGAACACGTCCAGAGAAGGGCAACAAAGCTGGGGTGGGGTCTGGAGCACAGCCCTGTGAGGAGAGGCTGAGGGAGCTGGGGTTGCTTAGCCTGGAGGAGAGGAGGCTCAGAGGAAACCTTATTGCTCTCTACAACTACATGAAGGGAGGTTGTAGCCAGGTGGGGGTTGGTCTCTTCTCCCAGACAACCAGCACCAGAACAGGGGGACAGAGTCTCAAGCTGCACCAGGGGAGGTTTAGGCTGGATGTTAGGAAGAAGTTCTTCCCAGAATAAGTAATTGGCCATTGGAATGTGCTGCCCAGGAGGTGGTGGAGTCACCATCACTGGAGGTGTTTAGGAAGAGACTGGATGGGGTGCTTGTTGACATGGTTTAGTTGATTAGATAGTATTGGATGATAGGTTGCACTCGATTATCTCAAAGGTCTCTTCCAACCTGGTTAATTCTATTCTATTCTATTCTATTCTATTCTATTCTATTCTATTCTATTCACCATGTTTAATACTAAAAACATACCAGTGAAGCACATGTGCTAATAAAAGTGACATTCATGCTGTCATTGTCACTAAATTTAATCTGCATTATCATAATAAGTGCTCAGAGGGTTGGAAGGCAGAAATACAATGTATGTTCAATGTTATTTAGGAATATTAATAAGCTCCTTTATTTTCAGATGCAAACCATTAGTAGTTATTCTGCAGAGGGCTCTCTTTTAACCTTTAACAATATTCAAGCGGCTGTAATTTTTATCAGATTGTTTGATTTTGGTTTAGCTCAAGTCCTGAAGCTACAATTAAACTTGCAGCTACCTCCTCTCACTAGACTTCCTTCAACAGCTGGAATAATCTTTGAAGTTTGCAAAGACACAGAACAAACGTTATTTACAGTCAGTTTGCACAGTGCAAGCAGAGACAAGTTGCGTTGTGCATTTCTAGGGCTGGCGACAGCCCATTTCTCACCAGCACCACAGGAAGTCATCAAAACTATTTTCCCCTCCCCAGATGCTCCACAGGACCAATATAAGAAGCTGGAAATGCTGCAGGACACGATTTTAAGCGCACTGCATGCCCCAAACCAACTTTCATTACAGTCAGCATTAAAGCCCACCACCAGCACCAATGAAGGCAGAAGTGGCCTAACACAGCCTGTTGATGGCCACCTACCTGGAAAGACCAACAAATCTCAGAACAGGATGCCGAACCCATTTAAAAATAAAGAAATAGCTTTCTAAAATCACAGATGTCTTTTAAAGCAGAGAGAAATCCACTCAAGACAGTTGGGAAGGAAGGAGGATTTCAAACCAGAGGAGCCACCCCACATCTTGCCACATCCCTCTAACCAGTTCTGCAGCTGAGGGACGGATCCCTGGCCCTTGCAGGAGCATAGAGGCAGGACCACTGAACCCCAGCAGAAGAGGCTGCACACGTGTAATTATCAGGGCAACGCTCACTGATGTCAAAGGAACTTACACTCATGCACTGAAAGCCATACAATTAGTAGTGTCATCATCCAGGAGAAAGAAATAAAGTATTGTTTTCTCCCAGGCAAAGCCACTGGTGTTTTTCATTTGTGTTAACGTGCTGTAAGTGCCTGCAGGGTTCATGCTTTGATTTACTGTGGATGACTGGCAGTACAGGCACAGACACGTTTAGGTATAATTACTATAGTAGCCAGGCTCATACACCAAGAACAGCAGCAAAATCAACAACAGCTCAATAAGACAACGGAGAATTTTCCAACACAAAACCTACATCACTCACACCAAGGTTTGCTCCTGATAATTCCATGAGAAAAGGAAAAAAAGGAAGAAGGAACGTGTGAAATCAGGAGGTTTCAAGATCAGCAGTGGCTTTCTACTAATGCCATGGAACATCAATTTCACCCAAAAGTACTCTGTATCTTGCAGTTTTCATATGAAGTTAAGCAAAAACAAACAAACAAGCAAGCTAAGAACACTGTGGTGCTCAAAATCCACATGATACACATTCTAGCCCAGGACCCAGCAAGCCCTGCCCCAAATTCCCAGCTTAGCCCTCAAGTCCAAGCACTGAAGAGAATACAGTACTTAGGGTTTAGACAACACACAGAGCAAATGACATGTTAGTGGTTATCAACCACTCTTCGAACTGCCCTTATGACAAAGCCAGAACAAACACAGAAGATGGAATTCCACGCAAGTCCCATAGCAGAGGTTTGAACAACAGCCCGGTGGGGTTTGCTCAGATTCTTCTTCACAGCACTGCCATCTTTTGCATTCTGATAGTACTAACAGTGCCCCAAACTTACTTCCCACTGATAGATTCAACCCGATTTTAACATCAGTACTATGACTTCGGGGTCTGATTTGATGCCTGATAAAGATATCTATAATTTTTTATACTGACACAAAATGAGGACTATGTTCTTATCTAAATTAAATGATAATTAGGACTGAGGTTTTCTCAGATGCATAAATTCTTACAGCAAACAAGCGAAGACACACTAATAAGGTATAATTTATGACCACTTAAGATTTTCTCCTTATATAAGTCTATTAAACTAAGGACATAAGGATGCACATGGAAGACAGCCTACTCAGTTCCACCTGAGTTCATACTGTCCTTCCTTTCATAGTCACACATGAGCAAAATACCTAAAGTCTGGGGTGAAGGCACACTAAAAGAATGCACTGTAAAAGAAAACTCTCTGCACTGGAATTACAGATAGTAAAGTGTTTCCACTGTAAAATAAAAAAAGGTAGCTCCAAAAATATCACACAGATCCAAATACCTCAATTCTCAGTCCCTCAATCCCAGTCTGTATTTGTTGTATATTAACAAATCATCATCCATGCCATTGAATATGAGAAACTGAAGCAACGCATTCCTGTTGAAAAGACCAGTACTACATGGCCATGACCCACACCAGTTTTCAACCAGCACTGATTAAATGCAAATTCTGATGTTCTGCACCACACAGCTTCCCTGTTGAAAACCAGTATGACACACTTCCCATTTATCACTGTCATTTAACATAAAAACTTGTCTGGATGCCGATTTTATCTGGATGCCGGATACATGAAGTGTCTCTGAGAATGGCTCACTAGATCACATAGACACAGAAAACTCACTCAATGTGCACAAGCTAAGTAGGGTTGAATTAATGAATGTACTGTTGCTTTGCATATTGAATGTCTGTCACTAAACTGATAATCTGCAAATGCAGAAGTAGGGACTGGGCAGCTGGGACTGGCCGCAGCCACTCACGGCTGCCTCCAGTGTAGTCTCAAGTAGCTAAACTTGCTCAGTTCAGAGTGCTTGATCCACGTTCCTGGGAATGACTCAGGATATAAGCACCGAAACAGTCAGCATGTGTCCACATTTAGGGTTTTATTTCCACTCGTATCTGTCCTGATTTCCTTCCTAGAAATGCTGTGCATGTGAAAGGCACAGCGTGACATCCTAAGAGACTTACATCTCTGAACTAACAGACACAGTCTGGGTGGCAGCAGGAAAGCAAAAGCTTTCCTAGAGCATATACCAAGATTACCAACGAGAAAGGAAGACTACTTCTGGATTGAAGCTTTGGACCATTGTCATCTATGGCAAAACTCCCACTGAAGTCTGCATAGCCAGGATTTCACTTCTGTTGCAGAGATTTTGACTCCATGCCCATCCTGCTTTGGAACTTCCAGCCAGCACAACAAGGGTCTTAACATTGCCAGCAGCTTTTGTGTTATGAACTGCAGGCAGAACTTGTGAAACCGTTCACATAAGCAACCAAATACTCATCAGACAGTCAAGAAATTTAAGACACTGCTGAACTGTAAGGGATTCAAAGCTGCATCCAGAAGTATGATGTTTGGCACTGGCACACTGTGCTAAAACAAACCTTATCCTAACCAACTTTCCATCCCTCAGAAAAATTCACTGTAAATACAAGTGGTAGGAGGACAGTTGGCATGTGTCAGAATACGTTTGAGAATTCAGCACAGAAAAGCATCTGTAATGGAACAGCAGCCACAAACTGCTCCTAACAAGTAATGGCTAAACACCCTAACTCTCTCCTAATTGCCCACTTCATCGTATTTGACAGAATCAATCAACCAGGGTACATCAGGTCACAACAGCACAACTTGATGGTAGGAATCATGACAACATAACCTGATGGAATAGAAGGCCCTCACATCAGGAATAGAGCAAGCCAGCACTTAGAGAAACTAGGGGGGTTATGCTGTATCCCTGTGCTGCACACACAGGGTAACAACACGGTAAGGTAACACACTTCCAGAAGGTCCTGTATACCATCAGCATACAGGTACCATGCACGGTCAGTGAGATGCCAAAAGATGTTACATTAAGAATCAACAACAACAAAAAGGAGCAAAGTAAAGACATGCAAGTAAAGATGCATCAAGGCAAGTAGAGCTAACCTGCAGATTTTCTACAACACTAGCACCACCAAAGGATCAGGCAGAGGGATATCCATAACTTCCAGCCCTGCAGTACATTGGCTCCTACCTGGCTCTCTCAACGAAATGCCACTGGCTTTTTGAACACAAGGATCACGCCTGTAAGCTCTTTCGCAGCATCACCTGCCAAATGCAAGCTGGCTGAGGAGGGATCATTCCTTTTCTCCTTGCATCCACTACCAAGTCCTCTCCAAGCAATAAAAGTAACTTTTGTTCAACTGACGGGTAAGCCCTGTGTATGTCAATAGGAATTTAAAAAAGGCAGCCAGGAACTTAGCCAGGATATTTTGCCTTGTTCTGTTTTCCCAGCTAATGCTTATACCTTCCTCACAACTGCTCCAGACCAGGAACAAGCCTTTAGCAAAAGCACGGAGTTCAGACAGTGAATAGGAAAAGGTGTAGCACTCTGCTCTGAATTTCTCATAGCTCACCTTCTTCTGATTTTTAATTCCATCGCTGAGAAATCAAACCAGATTTCATAAAGCAAAGCATTTGCTACAGGAGATGCAAGTTAAAATACCTGTGCCTATGGAGAAGACTTTATTTCTTTCTGCTGGACAGAGATTGGTTAAAGATCTGCAAAACTCTGATCAAATGATGCACCTCTCTAAGCCTGACAGCGCTGCAAAGGCAAAGCAAATGTAAGAAGGAAGCACTCGTTTCCTCGAGTCTCTTCCTTTTAACCAACCTTGAAGCTTTAGTACCTTTGCCAGGATGCCAGTGCTGACTTCCCCTTTCGCCCACTTACTTGCTTTTATTTTAACTGGATCTGAGACTAAGGATGCTCAGCAACCCTTACTCCTCCCAGCAACAAAGCAAAGGCATGAAGCCACCACGAACAATAACAAAAAGAAAAAACAAAACCACATAAATATAAAAGACACCCACTGATGCGTTTCTCGGGGCAGCACGGCTCTCTTCTCCTCCTGCAAATAATCCAGCGGGGTTCAAAAAGTGGGCAGGAGAAGATGGATTCTTTCCTTCAGTAGCTGAAGTTAGAACTCAGAGCGCGACGTTAACCCATCGCCAGCCGCAGCAGGTTCCCTCCAAGCGCCTCCCCACCGCTGCGCACCCCCAGGCAGCACCACCCTTCGCGCGCGCACTCTCACACGGACGAACACACAGCGTCCGCATTTCGGGCGTCCCGTGGACCCTAAGGGTGGAATGCGACGGAAAGAGAAGGGATGGGATGGAGCAGAGCCCAGAAGCGGCGAGCGAGTCACGGCCGCTCTCCCCGCTGCCCCCAGCGACCCTGCCCTGGGACAGAGCGCTGCCCCCAAGCTCCAGCCAGCACCCCGGTGCCTACAAGTGGGAAGCGCACGGCAAGCCCTCACTTTTAATATTTGGAAAAAGGACAGAGAGACAGATAGACAGATAAATAAAAATATGAACAGGCAGGTCCTCCGATGCCATGCCGCTCTCCCCAGCCCAAGCAGCTGCTGCCAGCTCCCAGGCTCAGCCAAGAGCAACTGCAGCTCTTGAAGAGCAGCGACAGACATGCACACCCCCTCTTTCCCTCGCCCGCTCCCTGCGACGAAGAAAACAAGGAAAAACATTCAAAAAGCAGTGAGGGGAAAAATTCTTTAAAATGAAAACATAGCTCCTGTCTGCGAGCTCAAACCCGGCGCGAAGCGGGAGCGAGCCCAGGGGCGGCCCATAGCCGCTGCACCTTGCAGGGCAATGGGAGAGCGACTCGCTGCTGGCAGGGAAAAGGAGCGGGGGGTGGAAGCGTGACACTGGGACAGCTCTCAGCTCAGCTCCGCGTCCCCAGCGGAGCGGGCCGGAGGGACCCGCGGCGGAGACCCCGCGGCAGAAGTTTCTCCTCCAAGTGCTGGCTTCCACCCTCTCCGTCCCCGCACCTCGTTGCACCGCCGAGCCGGCCCTGCGGAAAGTTTCTCCCCTAACCCCGCCGCGTCCCGCTGCTTAGCCCCAGACGGGTACGCACCGGCCAGCTCAGCTCCGGGGACTGTCCCGCGGCCTCCCGCCCGGGTCTCCATGCCTCCTCGGACGCCGCTGAGGGCTGCGGCGGGAGGGACGGAGAGGCAAGGCAGGGGAACAGAGTCGATCCCCGCCTGGCCGCTGCACCGAGCACAGCGCAGCCTGCCGGGAGCGCGGCCCGCACCCGCCTCCTGGCCCGCGGGGAGGGACCGCCGCCGCCGCCCGCCCCGGCTCCGCCCGCTGGGGGCTCCCACCGCCCCGGCCCCCGACGTGAGGGGTCCTCTGCCCGGCTCCCGGAAAGTTTCTCTAACAGAGGATTCAGGCAAGGTCACCCGCTCCCAGAAAGACGCCTGATCCCTCAGTATATGTCCCTCCCGCTCCCCTGGAGGTCAATGCCCTTCTTCGGCCGTCCTGCCACGGGAGGAAGGCGCTGGCCAAGCGGGCAGTGCTGGCACTACGCTTGCCGGCTGCCGTCCTCGTCCCGCTCTGAGCGACTTTGCCTGCACCCTGCGCGGTGCCAGGCTGCCGGCTTTCGGCATGCGGCGGGAGGTGGAGGCAGCTGGGGAGCTGGTTAACCCACCCCCGCCGGTAACAATGTGGGGTGAAAGCGTTCTGAACACCGGGGCAAGCTCCTGGGGATCAGCGCCGTGGCCATTTGCCTGGAAGCACAGTTAGGCTGTTGAACTGCAGGTGTGTGACAGCCTGTGACACCACTGCGAGAGCTGCAGCTGTCCAAAGAGATGCTCCCTTTGGCTTTACTAGCGAGGAAACACATTTAGTATCCAAGTTCCCATTTTGCCTGTTAAAATGGGATGTTGTGATGAGGTACCTGTTTGAGCATCCATTCATTCCCTTCCCTAGCAGTACAGCCGTGGCCCCCCATGAGGGGGTCACCAGGTGTCTCATGAGAAAGAGAGATCACTTTTGCATCCTACTTTTACTTTTATTTTCTTTTTCTTCTTTTTAACAGTAGCTGCCTTGAGCTATTACTTCTTAATTTTGTTTGTTTTCCAGTCTGCTGCTCTTTCACTTTGTCCACGCTTCCCACTTGGCTGCAGGACACAACTGCTAAACCAAAGTACAGGTAAGAAGGTCCCCTGAGGACCAGCAGTGCAGTGCCCTTCACCAATTCCATAAAACACTCACCTGCCCCAGTCAATCTGCTGCTGTAATTTAGTGTGAAGGTGAAAAAAAAAAGTGAGCAAACAAAACCAACCACCAACTCCACGCTAATCAAAGGGACCAAGGTAATAACCACAGAGCAGGAGGGCATGGTCTGGGCGGTGAAAGCTGAGAAGGAAAAGAAATATGAAAACTGCTGATAAAATTTACCATCTGAAATTAAAAGTACTGCAATGGAAGTGTGTAATAAGTACCATTGTTCCTAAAAATCTGAAACAGAGTTGACAATTTTATACCCACCACCTGGCTGCACTGGTCACAGAAAGTGATCTTGTGAAAGTCACCTTTGCCAGCAGGTTATTACCAACTGCATTAAAAAGCTATCTAGAAGTCACAGGAAAAAATTAGGGCCTCACTGTGTCACTCACTAAATAAACACTGTGAGAAGATGTCCTATTCCAAAAGCTCATAATCTGCATCGACAAGACAATTTAGAGTGGGAGGAAAATGTATTATGCTGCAGATGGTACTGAGAAAGAAACCGATTTGCCCAAGGTCATGCAGGAAGTCTGTGGCAGAGCCAAGAACTCAACACAACTCTCCTGAAATTCAGTCTAAAAATAGGGCTTGATAATTGTGCCTAAACTTTGGAAAACACACATTACACAGATAATCATCTTTTGACCAGTATTTTGGAGGTACTGGGCTCCATTTCATTATAATTTTCAACTGCACATAACTAAACTGTCACTTTCTAAATTTAAACCACATTGTTTGAAAGTCCTCTATCCAGAAATTCATATTGTGGAACAAAAGGCACTAAGAGATAGCATCGGGGCCAACACAGATGCTTTCTGAGTGTGTCTGCTTCTACTCCCTTTATAAGGAGAACCAGAACGGTGTCCAAACCTGCGCCTTTGTCTTGTGAGGGGCAGGTCCAGCTCCTCATAGTGTCTTCCTGAGGCTCCAAGGGGCCACACTGTCCATACTCACACTCTTCCTGGTAGCAGTACTCCACATTTGATCCTGTATTCCACCATCCCCTGTTTAATCCAATTAAAATGTTCCCTGGAATACAGTTTTCATTTGCTCTTACTACAAACCTGCCTCAGGTCTCAGAAGTTGCCTTCGCTGTGCCCGCTTACTGCCTTCTTGCTCTCTACAACTACCTGAAGGGAGGTTGTAGACAGGCATGGGCTGGTCTCTTCTCCCAGGCAACCAGCACCAGAACAAGAGGACACAGTCTCAAGCTGCGCCAGGGGAGGTTTAGACTGGATGTTAGGAAGAAATTCTTCATAGAGAAAGTGATTGCCCATTGGAATGGGCTGCCTGGGGAGGTGGTGGAGTCGCCATCATTGGAGATGTTTAGGAGGAGACTTGATGGGGTGCTTGGTTGCATGGTTTAGTTGACTAGGTGGTGTTGGGTGATGGCTTGGATGCAATGATCTTGAAGGTCTCCTCCAACCTGGTCTATTCTATTCTATTCTATTCTATTCTATTCTATTCTATTCTATTCTATTCCATTCCATTCCATTCCATTCCATTCCATTCCATTCCATTCCATTCCTATTCCATCTCCCTCTTAACCACTGTGGAGGTGTTGCTTGTGATGCATGTGGTGGTTTGGGCTGGGTGCCCTCTGCTACGTGGTGTACTTCCTGTGTCCAGCAGTCCAGCCCAGTGGGTGAACACGGGAAACCAGGTATCTCCTACCATAATCCTTGCACCGCTATGAAATCCAGCGCAGGGTCTAGCACTTCTTCTTTCTTCCCTTCACCAGCACCTGGTAACAGGGGGAGACATCTCCCGGCCTTGGGCCTGGCTAGGCCCAAGGCCAGGGGGATGGGCGGTCTCAGATCTGGCCAGCCAAGACTAGCCTAGCAGTGGGGGGGGGGCGAGGAAGAACAAGCCCTGGGGGTCTTGGGCCCACCCTCAGGTGGGGATGGGATGTTCTGAGTCTGCTTTGGGGTTTCTTTTGTCACTGCTTCTGGTTCTCTGTACACATTCACTCTTTCTGTTTAAACTTTCCCTCACTTTTGCAATCCGTTTGTCAGAGTCGTTATTTCTGCCCGTGGTGGCGAGGGGGTCTGCCTCAACCCACGACAATGCAAAACCCACACAACTGGAAAACAACAGCAACATCATGTTGCACCCTTCAGGCACCCTTACTTGTCACTTAGGAAAGCTATTTACACATACATTTAGCAAATGTTTCAATGTATAAATGCTAATGAGTATTAGTAGAAGTAGTTAATGCAGGGGGTTTTTTATTAATCAATCCTACCAGCATGGTAATGATCTCTGTTGTTCTGGAGCTTCCTCCAGCAGAGAGTGAGCTCTGTTGATTAGCAAGACCATTTTGCATGTATATAACATTTTTGTTCATCTGTAGCAATCTCATTATCACTTTTGTTGTTTGTTTTTTTCTTCCTCAAGGAGGTGAGCAGTTCCCAGTTTAGGCTTAAGGAATAACTAGGGCAGAAGGAATTGTGTTGTTTCCCATACTACCATTTTGCAGTCATGTGTCTGTCAGGTCTAGAAGAATTTACACTGCTGTGAAAGGGGATCAGGAGCAGAATGGCTGAGATGCCTCAAATTAGGTAACAAGTCAGGGATGTCCAGAAGCAAAGCAAATCTGCTATTTTGCAGCAGGTCTTTAAAGGTAAACAGCTTCAAATGACTCTTTGAAAGACAGTAATGTAACTACCATGCCTGTTTTATAATGTCATCATGCTTTACGGGTACAGACCAGGAAACAGCTTTTAGGTTCCTGTGTCCCAAGCAACAAGAAGAATTTCTTCTCATTTTTCTGCCAAGATTATCAGATTTAAGAAGGTGTGAGTAAACCACAGTGACAACTGAGTATTTCACTTTCTCTCACCTCAGTAATTTACATTGAAATTATCATGATAATTCAGCTAGTATAAATCAAAAGAAATCCAAACAGGGGAGAAAAAGAAGTTTTACCCAAAGATTGAAGGTTCAGAAGACAGGAAGACAGGTTTTAGACCTGATGTTAACTGAACCCGTTGTGAGCTATTGAAGTTGAATCTTAGCATAAATTATGAAACACTGACATTTCACTTTGAATTAATGCAAAGGGCTATTTATACACTGGTTTAGAGACACTTGCCTGAGCAAATTACTACACATTTTCCTGAACCAGGCCAAATGTTAGCAACACAGCTGTTTTTCAAAGTATCAAACTATTTGCATGTTGAAAGTCTTTGAATACAGTCTGTCCCTCAGGGCTGCTGCATGAGTTACTTTGAAAAGGTTACCAGTCATAACTCACAGAATGATAGGGGTTGGAAGAGACCTCTGGAGATCTATTCCAACCCCCCTGCCAGAGCAGGTTCACCTAGAACAGGTTGCACAGGCTGGCATCCAGGTGGGCTTTCAGTTACTCCAGAGATGGAGATTCCACCCCCTCTCTGAGAAGCCTCTTTCAGTGCTCTACCACCCTCAAAATAAAGAGGTTGCTCCTCATGTTTAGATGTAACTTCCTATGTTCAACTTTGTGCCTTTTACCTCTTGTCATGTCACTGGGGACCACGGAAAGAAGACAGGCTCCATCCTCCTGTCACCCACTTTTTAAGTATTTATGGACATTGATAACAAGAGGACACAGTCTCAAGCTGTGTCAGGGGAGGTTTAGGCTGGATGTTAGGAAGAAGATCTTCTCAGAGAGATTGCCCATTTGAATGGTCTGCCCAGGGAGGTGGTGGAGTCACCATCCCTGGAGGTGTTTAAGAAGAGACTGGATTAGGCACTTGGTGCCATGGTTTAGTTGACTGGATAGTGTTGGGTGATAGGTTGGACTTGATGATCTCAAAGGTCTTTTCCAACCTGTTCTGTTCTATTCTATTCTATTCTATTCTATTCTATTCTATTCTATTCTATTCTCAATTTCCTCTCAGCCTTCTCTTCTCTAGGCTAAAAAGTCCTCTTTCTCAGCCTGATACCAAAACTAACTTGATTCAAAATTCTATTGATGATTTTCAGCATGAGAGGTTGGTTGTTATCCCAGAATTGTTTTGTGTTTGTGTAGGCCACCAACATTGGGAAAGGCTATGATTGCCTTTCAGGCTTTGATACCAATAAAAGGTCTGCATAGCAGATAGCAGTGTAAGATAGAATACAATAGAATACAATACAATACAATAAACCAGGTTGGAAGAGACCTTCAAGATCATCATGCCCAACACATCAACCAATCCATCCCACCTAAACAACTAAACCATGCAACCAAGCACCCCATCAAGTCTCCTCCTAAACACCTCCCGTGATGGTGACTCCACCACCTCCACGGGCAGCCCATTCCAATGGGCAATCACTCTCTCTGTATAGAACTTCTTCCTAACATCCAGCCTAAACCTCCCCTGGCGCAGCCTGAGACTGTGTCCTCTTGTTCTGGTACTGGCTGCCTGGGAGAAGAGACCAACCCCCACCTGGCTACAACCTCCCTTCAGGTAGTTGTAGAGAGCAAGAAGCTCTCCCCTGAGCCTCCTCTTCTCCAGGCTAAGCAATCCCAGCTCCCTCAGCCTCTCCTCATAGGGCTTGTGTTCCAAACCCCTCACCAACTTCGTTGCCCTTCTCTGGACACCTTCCAGCAGCTCAACATCCTTCCTAAACTGAGGGGCCCAGAACTGGACACAGGACTCAAGGGGTGGCCTAACCAGTGCAGTGTACAGGGGCAGAATGACCTCCCTGCTCCTGCTGGCCACACTGTTCCTGATGCAGGCCAGGATGTAGGCATGAGCACACAACAAAAATATTCATGAAACTTGCCTGAAATTTGACCTTTGGTTGTGATTACATATTGAAACATCATTTTATTGCTCTTATGTATTCATAATCATTTTTTCCTTTCTTTTTTTTTTTAATGGTAAAATTATCACCCTCCTGAACAACTTTCTGTGAGACTACATTTTTATGTATCAGCGGTTTAGGTGTTGTTTCATAAAGCATTGGTTAAGAATGTGCTAAAAATACTGAATGGTTAGACTTACAGACCCTGTTTGAGTCCTTCACTAAACCGGTGTTTAAAAATAGTTGTTGGAAAGTCATCCAGATGACACCAAAATTGCTGGTCACTTTTAGTATATTCCGTGGGTTTGGGCTCTGTCTTTATGAACAAGTTGTTCTGGTATCTCCTGCTCAGAGACTTTTCTTTATCTCAAGGATAAAAGAAAGCCCAAATCCGAAGTGCCTCAAAGCTGACATGAACAACACTGGTCCCACATCCCACAAGTGCATTTCTCTGTGACTTTCTGATTCCTTGCATGGAGGCAGCCTCCTGGTCATACCAAAGGCTTCTGTACAAATTTCTGGGAGGTTTTTTTGTGTGTCTCTTCTCACTTCTCAGGGCAGTGAGCAACACTAGCCAATGTTAAGAAAGTTAACAATAGTGACAGTGCTCATAGAGTTCTCTAGAAACATGATGTGGCAGCACAAGACAGCTCAATGGTGATGACACCAGAAATTCGCTTCGAGGCCATTCTTCACGTTCCTCAAAAAGTCATTCTTACACAAATGTTATTCAAGGGCATTGCATGGCTCTGCTCTGCAGGGGATCAGCAACAGAGGGGTTTGCAGCCTGCAAGTGCCACCACAGGAATAGTGGAGGGGATAGGTACAGCACATAGATTATCACTAGTGGTGCCATTCAACAAGGAAGATCTGTTAATGCAGAAAACATCTCTCCATCTTGTTTGGAGGCTGAAAAGAGATCACATACCAAAAATCCATTTTGACAGTACACTGAAGTATTTACCTTGTATTATGCTGGTTTGTGCCTTGCAGCACAAAGCTATCAGCATTTCTAGCAGCAAGTATCAGATATTTGGCTTAAACTCACAGAGCGAGGTTGTCTTGTGTGGCAGGTAAGCATCCACACTGTATGCCTGCACTTTCCACCATCTGAAGGCTACAGTAATGTTTGTGAAGGACTGGGTCAGCTCTGATTGTTTAACCTTGACTGTTTAAGTTAGCTTTTCTCTTTGCTCTCTTTTTGCTCATCCCAGCCATCGCCTCTTCTCATTTGAGGCCAGCTGCACATAGCGCTGACTTTGAGAGGAGCTGAGCAAATCCAGAGCCTCCTTTCACAGGCAACCAACCTGCCAGTCAAAGAGGGTTGCAGTGTCACCAGTGAGCTGGAGGCAACTCAGGGGAGGTGATGCTGGAACGCTTACCTTCATCAGAGTAGTAAGCTGTATTTGATGGCTTGATCTAACATATCAAATCCTGCTTGCAGAAAATTGAGAGCTGGGTTTATGGCTTTTTTTTTTTTCTTTTCAGTTTCATTTCATTGAAACAGGTCTGAGAGAGGAAGGAAGTGCTGTGTGGAGCCTGAAGTTTCCTATTTGTCTTAGTTCTGCCAGTGAGTTTCAAGGTTGCTCTTGACCTCTACCTTAACCTCTTCGAGTTTGATTTCCCATTTTGAAAAAATAGAGAGTCACTGAGGATCATAAGAGAAGAAAAGATCATTTTTTGGGGGGGTGCAATTTAGAGGCTGAACTGCAGTTTGATTTCCTGTCCTACTATCAGTACCTTGAAGAGACTTTAGAGAAATCATTGGTTATCTCTCTGCCTCAGTGTATGTCTGTGATACAGAAGCAGAAACACTGTGGCTTTGTTTCCTGGTTTTGGATCGATAAACAAACCTATTGTAATGTATTTTTCAAGAAAAAAATTGTTTAAGAGAATTTTGCTGTACAGTTCTTGTACTAGCTGGCAAATTTGGAATGCAGATAAATGTGTAGGTTGAGTGTGACATTGCCTTAACTAAAGGTCTGCTTTTAATATGGGAACATCTATGTCCCTGAGATACTTACGAGTAGCATTAGGTATTTCTGCACAGCAGCAGGCAAGGGTGCAATGTTCAAGGGTGGTCTAGAGTGGACAAGTAACAGGGAAGCTGTTCTGCAGGAGAGGTTTTGAGATGAGTTTCCTAGATTTCACACTTGTGTGGACAGCTGTGGGTTTGTTTACAGACATTTACTTTGTCAGTGTCTGACACTGACAAGGGTCCTCTACTTTAAATAATAAAGTCTGATAAATAGTTCTGAGATTTATTCTTGGGGAAATCTGAGGTCAGTGGAATGATTCTGCAGAGTACCTTATGTTAGCAGTGCACAAGAAAGAATAAATGAAAGCAACTTGATTTTACAGAAATTGTGAAAGGTCCTAGAAGCAGACAGCAGAAAACCCTAAAGGTTCAGGACACTGTGTAGCATAATGGAACGGCTGACCTTACCCATGAGAGTTTTGTGTAGCTTTTTCTGTTCATTGTACCAAACCCAACTGTAGTTAACATTTAAATATGTGCTTAACTTGATAGACATGAGTGGCTTTTTGAATTCAACATTAATGCACATTTAGCTTAGGCATGGCTGTTTGCGGGGTGGGGATTTAGTATGGGATTCCCTGGTCTTTACACACATGATTTCATTAGGTGTTGGCTGTTTCTATAGCACTGCCTTAGGGTATGAGCCAAGCCCATCTGAGGTCAGGGGGAATCTCCACAGATTTTTATGTCAGTGGGACTGGACCCTTTATAGGAAACAAAACAGATTTTGAGGAACATAAAGCCAAAAAAAAATCCTCCTAAATTTGTGGGGATGAAATACTCATTTCCTGGTTTAGGACCAGAGACTTTATAAATCAAGCTTCTAACCAGAGCAAAATTTCACCAGCTGTTCTATAAGCCTGTGAAAATAAGGGGAAGCATAACATACTCTGAGCGAACCCTTAGTTTTGACTGAGTAGGAGACATTGCTTGGCTGGGCATAACAGTTCAGCAGGAGGTGATGGCCAGGCTGTTTGGGTTCACAGGGTCTCTTGCTGTCATGGTATCTGGTATATAAAAAAAAAGTACCTATAAAGAATATATTTACAAATGCCAGCTTATCAGTGCTTTCATGCCATAGCTGTCATCTCACATGAGATGAGGAGAATTTCAGTTGCCGTGCCAAGCCATCCTAGATTAACTTGTATCACAGCTCCACTTTCTCCTGTTGGCATCAGCTCATAATATAGTTACAGGACTGAAAACTTGCCATTCCTGAAAGCCTTCTTGGTAATGAGCAGAGCTTGAAATGTGCATTTGAGTCCTATTTTATTGCACTGTTACTCTCCCTCTTTTGATGCCCACATGAGCCACTAGTGTGCGCAGGTGGTCAAGAAGGTGAACAGCGTCCTGGCTTGTATCAGGAATACTGTGGCCAGCAGGAATAGGGAAGTGATCCTGCCACTGTGCACAGCATTGGTGAGGCTGCATCTCGAATATTAGGTTCAGTTTTGAGCATCTCACTACAGGAAGGATGTTGAGTTTCTGGAGTGTTTCCAGAGAAGTGTATGAAGCTGTTGAATAGTCTAGAGAACAAGTCCTATGAGGAGTGGCTGAGGGAACTGGATTGTTTAATCTGGAGAAGTAGGCTGAGGAGAGACCTCATTGCTCTCCACACTACCTGAAAGGAGATTGTAGTGAGGTAGGGGTTGATTTCTTCTCCCAGGTAAAAGCAATAGGATAAGAGGAAATGGTTTCAAATTGCACCAGCAGGGATTTAGATTGGATATGAAAGAAAAAGTTCATATAGTGAAAGGGTGGTCAGACATTGGAATAGGTTGCCCAGGGAGGTGGTGGAATCACCACCCCTTGAGGTGTTCAGAAAGGTGTGGATAGGGCACTTTGGAACATGGTTTGATGGCCATGGTGCTGTTAGGTTGATGGTTGGACTTGATGATCCTGGAGGTCTTTCCCAAGCAAAATAATTCTATGAATGACAGGCTGGCAAGTGCAATTCGTTCTCCTGGTACTGGTTTTGCATGCTGCCCTCTGACTTCTGATTTCAGATGAACCATTCCTTAACCACAACCCCTGGTGCTTGCACTCAGTAAGGTAACAAACAGAAATGATGGAAAGCAAGGAGAAAAGAGAAGATAAAAAGGAGGAGGAAAGGAAAAACCACACCACCTATCTGCTGGTCAAATAAGAACATCCAATATACCAGTGGTACATGACTTCAGTAAAGGCAGGTAGAATATTCAACTGTCTAATAGGACATAAAGAAGAAAATAGATACCATGAAGGATGAAATAACATCTGAAATGAAAGGATAAAATGTGATAAAAGTCAATCAAGACAAGCATAGCATTGTCAGTTTGGAGTGTAAATGTATTTTGAGTGCTCATAGCTGCTGGGTGCCTGCTGCCTCACAGCTCCTCAAAGTACCAACTGGTCCTAAGAAGGCAGAAGATCCAGCTCTGGAAGGCCTTTGTTTCTTACTGATAACATTTTCCCAGTTTCTTGGAGGTAGCTGCAAAAGTTACTATCAATTTCATACCCAGAAGGTTAGTCTCACTGGCGGTTAAAGGAAGATCCAGGGAAGAACTAGGACTGCAGATGTTTAAAAATGCCTAATTACAGGTGCTTCAAGTTTAGAGGGCAATTTGCAACAACTAGAAAGGACCTGTTAATTGTTGGCTGTTCAATACACTCTGAAAATGAGGAAGCTCTATTATTTCTTTCCATCTGGGAAACTGAATCATAGTTGCAACTCTTATCCTGGGGCCACAAGGGCAGAAAGGGATTCTCTGGTTTCTATTAAGATGCAAATTGAGATCTTTTCCACTTTAAAGAAGTGATGATATCTCTTTGTAGAGTGAATTCATCGGTATCTAGGAAGAGTCTTTTTTTACCCCCCTCTGCTTTCTTGCAAATATTTTTATAAGTCTTACAGGATTTAATATCTTTGAGACCCTATCCTTCTAAACAGGGATTCAGCAGTCTGGGGAGCAGAGTGGCTGACAGAGACAGTCCAGCACAGTGTGACTGAACTGAACAAGGTGTTTCTTCAGCAAGCCAAGCTGCAAACACAGACAGCTTGAAGGAAGCACTGTACTGAGATCTGATCTGGGGAGGTGCTTGGTGGGTTTGACATTTGTGATTTACAATGAATGAATTAGGGTGCCTGACTGAATAGTTTTGCTTTCAGTCCCAAGCTGGTGGTGACAATGCTGTGATCTTCCTGAAACCAAACTTTTGTCTCTTATTTCCCATAGGAAGGAGCTTCCTATCACAGGGCAATCCTATATGAAACACAATGTCACCAGAAGGTCTGTATCACAAACCACAAAAACATCAGCTCCTCCTTTCCCCCTCACCCAAATATGCCTCATGCAGCCATCCCCCTAGAGACCACACCCAAGGTGACTCTCATCTCACCAGTTGAGGGGAGTGTAGTGGTGTGATGCTTTAGCCCACCCACACCAACAAAAGCTCAGCTAACAGTCGGAGAAAGTGAACGAAAAGCTGTATTTCCAAGAATAATGAAATCAATGAGTATCTACAAATAGACAGTACTTACCTTATACAGCAATTACGGAAAAACACAAACCCTGAATCCCTCTCGTAGAGGATTTTACCCCCCAAACTCTCTCCCCTCCTTCCCTTCCCTAGTAGTTAATAGCAAAAAGGAGAAAGAGAGAGAAAAGGATATTAAGGGAAATTCTTAGCTCAAAGCAGTTGTTAGGAAAGTTAGTTTCTCTTATCCTATCAGTTTCAGTCCAGGTTCAGTTGCATGCTCTCTGGCCAAGAAACAAAAGCCAGACAGACTGAAGCTGGAGTGAGGAGAGAAAATAATGTGAGAGAGATTTTGCTATGGTACAACCTCACATCTGACCAAGGAAATTCATTAGAATTGATCTTTGTTTTCCTTTCACACCACACATTCAGCTAGAGAATTCTGCAACTGTCTTATTAAAGGCACAGCCTAAACTGTCACAGGGACTAAACTGATGTAACCTGAAAGGAGTCCTGAGGCTCTTCAGGAAAGGCTGGTGAGAAGATAACCCAGTAGGGGGCTAGGAAGATTGAAGGCTATTGCCAGGATGTGGGGGTCCTAAAGATTGGTAATGTAATGTTATAAGACAGAGAAGGACCAACAGATTTTACCAGAGGCCGAAGCAAAAGCTGAGACTGTGACCTTCTGGACTGCAGATTCATCTTACTGTTAGTGTCCTCTTCCCCATATGAAAAACAGAAGCTTATTGCCATTCCATCTGCTACTTGAGAACTTGAGCATTACAAGGAAATATCCTGACCAAGATAATACAATGGTGGGGAAAAAAAAATCTATGTATTTTTTTTTCCAAGCATAATTTCATGGGAGTGTTCCTAGATTGAGTTTTATTAGAGATCATTGTTGATAAGTGCCCACACTTCATTTATGCATTGTGGCAAGAAAAGGGGAGTTGCTAGGCTGGACCCAACTAGATGTGGGTCAGAGTTCAGCAGCCTGGTTCTGAGTGTGTCAGCCTCCTGACTGGATGGGGTGCTTGGTGCCATGGTTTAGTTGATTAGTGGGTTTGGGTGATAGCTTGGACTCGATGACCTCAAAGGTCTTTTCCAACCTGGTTAATTCTGTATTGTGATGTTTTGCAGAAAAGGGCAGAAATGTTCGATAGATGATAAGGGAAAAACTTGCAGACAGAAAGTTTCTTCGGGGTAACTCCAGACGACTGACTCATTGATTGGCTTCTGCCCTGAGGCATTACAGGTTTATATCCCTAATATCTTTTTATATTGCCTAATAAAACTGTTGGCTGTTGCCATTATATGGGTAATGGACATTTATATAAAAACTCTTTATGACTGTAGATAGAATCATCCTCTTCATCACACACGTGGAGCCACCCTTGAGTGGAAAATGGTAGCTGTCTAATAGCCTGGCACTATATAAAACCTCAGTACACTGAAGAGGAGGAATGACTCTCAGTGGAGACTGCATGAAAAATTTAGAACCGAGATTTTCCTTCTCCCCAGTAGAGTTAGACCACCACAAGCCTTTCTGTGCTTCCTGGAAGTCATTACCTCTAAGAAGTTTTGGTTTTCTGTTTTATTTGCCTTTAGCAATGAGAGAAGACCGTGGGCATTTCAATGTATCATTGAGGAGTTAGTTTCCAAGGCACCAGAACAAGAGGGACACAGTCTCCAGGCTGCAACCAGGGGAGGTTTAGACTGGATGTTGAGGAAAGTTCTATACAGAGAGAGTGATTGCCCATTGGAATGGCCTGCTCAGGGAGGTGGTGGAGTCACCATCATTGGAGGTGTTCAGAGGAGACTTGATGGGTGCTTGGGTGCCATGATTTAGTTTTTTGGGTGGGTTGGATTGGTTGATGGGTTGGACGCGATGATCTTGAAGGTCTCTTCCAACCTGGATTTATTGTATTGTATTGTATTGTATTATCTTGCTGCAGTTGAGAGACACAGCAGACTCCAGCACCCACTGGATTAATTCAACATGCTTCTTTAGGCGAATTTGATATATAAAGCCTCCTGCTTGAACACATTTGCCTTTTGCAAATTCTGTACTCTTTGCCTTGAAATAATTGTACTGTTCTTCTTTTAATTTTGTTTTTTCCTGCAAACCCAAGAAATTAGGCTCTGGGAATGAAGAAAAACTGTTGTCACAATGAGGCGGGGGAGAGGTCTGGAGCACAAGCCCTATGAGGAGAAGCTGAGGGAACTGGGGTGTTTAGCCTGGAGAAGAGGAGGCTCGGGAGACCCTTATTGTTCCTCTACAACTACCTGAAGGGAGGTTGTAGCCAGGTGGGGGTTGGTCTCTTCTCCCAGGCAATCAGCATCAGAACGAGGACACAGTCTCAAGCAGCCCAGGGGAAGTTTAGGCTGGAGGTGAGGAGAAAGTTCTTCCCAAAGGTAATTGGCCATTGGAATGTGCTGCCCAGGGAGTGGTGGAGTCACCATCCCTGGAGGGTTTTCAAGAGGGCATGGGACGTGGTACTTGAAGCCATGGTTTAGTGGTCATGAGGTGCTGGGTGATAGGGTGGACTTGATGATCTCTGAGGTCTTTCCAACCTTACTGATTCTACCATTCTAAATGTAATAACTGAGGTCCATTTCCTCTCACAGAACCATTTTTTCAAAAAGACAGAGTGAAAGGTAACTAGTGACGATATGAGGGTCTTGGTCTTGTCGAGGGAAAGACAAGACAAGGGAGACATCTCCTATCTGAAAGAGATGTAAATATCTAAAATGCAAGGAAAAAAAACCATTCAGGCTATATGTACCATGAGTTTGCATTTCAAGGCTGTGAGAAGAGAACAATTTCTGGTTTGTTTGGTTTACACAGGGTGTAGCATTTGATGTAAAAACCCTTTTCAAAGAGAAATTTTTTCTTTCCTCCCATTGCTTTTGTAGACAGAAAGATCCAGCACTCCTGCAAAGATGTCTGCTTAAAAGAGAGAATTCAAATCAAATTTGCAAAATTAATCTCCATAACACCTCCAAAGGATATTTTCCTTCCTGTGACATCTGGGAACTGAGAATAGAGCTTAGGTGGATCGCTAAGGGCTTCCATACCTGAGCTTGAATTAGAAAAGTGGAATCCTTGTCTCATGGGTTCCTCCTAAAAAAGTGGAGGGGGTTTGTCTCATCCCATTAGTTTTCCCTGTCTTTCTTAAATGCATGCCATCATTATAATGTCTTACCCATTTGAATTAATCGGATATAAAACATTAACTTTTGCAGAGGTATTAGAGCTTCACCAAGGAGCACTCACAGATATTAC
>CM037631.1:25817357-25887143 GCA_015227895.2 Colaptes auratus
GGAAGCTCTTAGATGTGTTATGTTACAAGTTTGTTAGGTTTATTTAATTTGCAAGTATGCTGGCAGATTTTGAATGAAGTTTACGAAGAGAGGGATTCATAACATGGAATTCTGTGCTCTATTTGTTTTTTTCAGTCAGCGTGGTTTCTTTGTATCTTCTTAGCACTCTTTTTACCTCTTGAGCTTCATAATTTAAGCCTAAAAAGAAATCAGAAAGCAGCAACTTTACAAAGCAAGAAGCATATCACCACTCAGTACTGTACATGGGGAGTGGAAATCTGCCTTATCTTACTTACCTGACTATATCCTAGCGCTGTTCTCTCATTTAAAGAGCCAAGGAGTGGGAAACTAAAGAATACAATACGATACAATACAATACAATACAATACAATACAATACAATACAATACACCAGGTTGGAAGAGACCTTCAAGATCATCACATCCAACCCATCAGCCAATCCAACCCACCTAAACAACTAAACCATGGCACCAAGCACCCCAGCAAGTCTCCTCCTGAACACCTCCAATGAAGGTGACTCCACCACCTCCCCAGGCAGCCCATTCCAATGGGCAATCACTCTCTCTGTATCAATTCTTCCAACATCCAGCCTAAACCTGCCCTTGGCGCAGCCTGAGACTGTGTCCTCTTGTTCTGGTACCTGGCTGCCGGGGAAGAGACCAACCTCTGAAAGAACTTGATGCCGTACAGGGAGCTAGATCCTCAATAGTACTTGATGACTCATACTGTTAACCCTTCCTGTCTCCAGGTGCCTGGTTTGGAGGTGGCACTGACATCTCTCCACCCTGTGCAGCAACCATGCTTGAAGTTACTGCTGCAGAGCTAGATACAGCAAGCAAAGATCTCATCAAAGTCTGAGATTTATATTACTTTCTTCCAAGAGTTTATGTGATGCCTTAAGGCAAGAGTGCTGCAAAAGAGGCAGGTGAATTTGCCAAGATCAAGGACTGGTCAGTTCTATCATGATTTTCTCTCTTTCCATCTCTTTCTTTCCTGTTCTTGCTAGTTTCACCACTTAATGTCTTTGTTCTCTGGGGCTCAGTGGATTTATGTACTGACATAATGGTGATTCAGCCTCAGAATTCAAAAGTTACACGACAACTTCCATGACTGTACTCATGAAATGGGCAGAAAAAAGACAGCAAAGGTTACTAACTAGAGATCTTGTTAGAAATATCGTTCCCAATTGAGACTAGCATTAAGAACTAACTGGGACAAAGGGAAAAATAAAAGGGAGTATTCGGAAGAACCAGTTCAGTAATTAACTGTCAGGGCCTATTCTCTTCTCACCTAATTGAAAAGTAGCTGCTTCTGATGCCTTTTTTTACTGAGTAGCCTTTGGGTTTCAAAATACTTCCCACAGACAGAATGACATGTGGGTTTGATATTCATTCTGGATTTGCTGCAATTCACTTTTTATGACGTTGTTTAGGTGCTGAGTGTTTGCTTGCTGTTTTCTCTTTTCTCTCCTAAAATAAAGGACATTTTGACCTTATTAATAACAGTGAAAACTCTCAATGTCTCAAGGCATTTGCAGGCCAATGCTGCTTGGCCCACACAAACCTGTTCACATTGAAGCATAAACTACACATAATCAGGGATTTGGTTGTTTTTTTTCCATCTAGAAGGGTAGTTGTACTAGTTGATGACATTAAGAGATGGATTAGCTGGTTTTGCCTCCCATTTTCAAGTACTTTTTATGTTTATCTCCTTATATTTTTTTTAAGTTTCTAAGTGGCAATCTAAGGATCACTGTTCTCTGTAGAAGGGGCTTGTACCAAAGGAGGAAGTGAAAATACAGACTCACTCAAACTCCTTATTCTAAATGATGCTATTTACTAACACTGGTGTCTCATCAACAAAAATTATATCATATCATATTATATTATATTATATTATAGTATAGTATATTATATTATAGTATATTATATTATAGTATAGTATATATATTATTATATTATATTATATTATATATATTATATTTATTATTATCATTATTATCATTATTATTATATTAATTCTATTATAACTCATTTTCTCATGAGAAATAAAAGTGAAATTTGGTTGCCCTGCCACAGGTTTGAGCTTAGGATGCTTCCTGGTGAGAGAAAATCACTTCTTCAGTCCTCAGTGTCATTCTGCAATGCTTTGCCCTGAAAGGGCATGGAGTATGTTTTAATCTGCTAAGGTAACCAAGTTACCTTAGATTTACAGGTCATAGAATCGTAGAATCAATAAGATTGGAAAAGACCTCAGAGATCACCAAGTCCAACCTAGCACCCAACACCTCAGGACTAACTAAACCATGGCTTCAAGTGCCACGTCCAATCCCCTCTTGAACACCTCCAGGAACAGTGACTCCACCACCTCCCTGGGCAGCACATTCCAATGGCCAATTATTTTTTCTGGGAAGAACTTTCTCCTCACCTCCAGCCTAAACTTTCCCTGGCACAGCTTGAGGCTGTGTCCTCTTCTTCAGGTCCCCATTCACCCTTTGCTGCAGCTGCCCTGTGGGTCCAGGGAGATGTCTTCTACAGAGAGAGAAGATTTGGAGCTTTCTTGGCATTTGTAACAAACACACTGCAGGTCTGTGAAAGCTATCACTCCTGCTCAAGCCAACAGAAATTTTACTATAGGCTGCAGGAGAACTGTTTCCTTATTTGCATGAGGCATGGATGATGTTTTCTAACATAGGTTGCTGGGTCTTCATCCCCATATGCATGAGTGGAAGTGTTTAAGAAGAGATTGGATGAGGCACTTGGTGCCATGGTTTAGCTGATTAGATGGTGTTGGGTGATAGGTTGGACTTGATGATCTCAAAGGTCTTTTCCAACCTGGTTAATTCTGTATTCTGTTCCTCCATCATTAGACTAGAAAACTGCTGTTGTGTGCCACCAGACTGCTCTTCCCTTCCCTTGCAAAACCTGGGATGAGCAAGAAACGAGGTGACATTGGCCTCAGTCTCAGCCCAGGGGGGATCCAGGGAGATCAAGGCCATGTACTGTCCTAAGATTAATATTTCTATTATATTCTAAGATTTTTATTTTTAAAAATTAAATTAGAGGCCTTTCTATGAACATTGCTACCACACTTTCATTGGAATGAAACAATTAAATGGATTCATTGCAGGGGAAGTAATAAAATCAAATATTAGGGAAAAGTCTGCCACATATAAATAATAACAGCATAAGCTCAGATCCATTCCTGGAACTGCCTAAATGAAGCCAATTGAATTAATCCAAGATAGAATCCACTCTGCATTAATTACCATTATCTCTGATCCTCTTTCTTAAGACTTGCTGTTCATTACATTGTACAATAAGATTTTCTGTGTATTTTGCATTCAGTTATCACCACTTAGCTACAAGTCTGAGAATTACTAACCCCACAGCTTTATCATAGTTTAGTGCCATTTCTGCTGGTATCATGATTATGTTTTGTGTTTCATTAAGTTTTTATTTGACTTTTTAGAGATTGTCACAAATGGTTTATTTTATATATGTTAATCTGTTGTATTTGCATCTTCTTGTGATCCCTTTACAGCTAACTGCCCATTACTATAGAAACAAATATTCTCTCCACCATAAACTATGATATTTAGTATATATGGTTAGAATAAACAATAAATTCTGCACATGTAAATTACTAATTTGGCCTTCTATAATACTGTCCACAGACACATTGCAAAGTGCTTTGAACATCCTGTGTCCCATTCTGGGCTCCTCAATTTAAGAAGGACGTTGAGATACTTGAACATGTCCAGAGAAGGGCAACGAGGCTGGGGAGAGGGCTCGAGCACAGCCCTGTGAGGAGAGGCTGAGGAGCTGGGGTTGCTTAGCCTGGTGAAGAGGAGGCTCAGGGAGACCTTCTTGCTCTCTACAACTCCCTGAAGGGAGGTTGTAGCCAGGTGGGGGTTGGTCTCTTCTCCAGGCAGCAGCACCAGAACAAGAGGACACAGTCTCAAGCTGTGCCAGGGGAGGTTTAGGCTGGATGTTAGGAAGAAATTCTTTCCAGAAAAAGTGATTGGCTATTGGAATGTGCTGCCCAGGGAGGTGTTGGAGTCACTGTCCCTGGAGGTGTTCAAAAAGAGATTGCACATGGCACTTGAAGCCATGGTTTAGTAGTCATGAGGAGTTGGGTGATTGGTTGGACTTGATGATCTCTGAGGTCTTTTCCAACCTTATTGATTCTATGATTCTATGATCCTGATACAAGTAATTATTAGCTGTCCCCATGTGAACACATAAACAGAGGCTCAGAGAGATAAAGTGACTTGCTTATAGATACTAATTTCAATGACCTAATTCAAAGCCCTGTTGCATTTACCCATTGCTTCCAAAAGGATTTGAATCAGTCCCCCAAAGTCAGCAGGAAGCAGAAATCAGTTTCCTGTATCCTGTACCTCTATTAGGGCCAGGTCTTCTAATTAACAATACTGAGAATGATTCATCAAATAAGATTTTAATTGTATTTGTTGTAGCAGGATAGTAGGCTATTAACTTCCAAGGTCATTTTGGTTTCCCAAAGGATCTTTAGCAGACAAAGCTGTGAAAAGAGATGGCGCTTGCAAATTCTGACTGATCTGTTTTGCTGCTGAGATTTGGTGTCATTTACTGTCCAGTAGTTCATAAATTCTTCCTGTCACCAGTTACTGACAAGGAATACCTTCTTCTAGCTAGAAACTCTGTCTTGGAGACTGAAAAACTGTCTCATGTTCCATCATCCACTTGGTCTGGTGTGGTTTCATATCTGCAGTTGAAGATATACTACCTGTATATAGCAAACACACTATAAACCATCCTTCATTTATCTTTACTTGCTAGTGGTTATTAATAGTTAAAAACTGATGGGTTTTAAAACAAAATGCCACCCCTCAGGTCATCAGTAATGGTAGAACTAAAGGCATTTAGTTACCCTTTAACATTTTTGAATCACAGAATCACCTATGAACTGCATCAGACTGCACCCATGTCAGAGTGATTGTTTAGCAGCAAAAGGGCACCAAGGGGCAATATATTTTTGCTAAAGGGAGAAAAAAGTCAGAGGACTTAACCAATTCCTCAGGCTTCTCAATCATGTGGAAGAACTCACCAGTTTAAAAGCCATTATCATAGGGAACAGAAAACAGCATAGACCAAACACTGTAGCAGAGCCTGTTATAGATTCAGGAGTGCTCCAGCAGACCTGGGACAGCCCAGAATCCTAGAATCACAGGATCATAGAATCAATAAGTTGGAAAATACCTCGGAGATCATCAAGTCCAACCTATCACCCAACCCCTCATGACTAACTAAACCATGGCTTCAAGTGCCATCATCCAAACCCCTCTTAATCTTCCCTCAGGAGCCACTAGCTGTGCCTTTTTGCAATGCCTGCAGTTCCCTGCACAGAAAGGCAAGCTAGTTTTGAGAATGCTGTCAAGACTTTTGACCACATTAGCATTTATTCTGTTTGAAATGTGCAGATCTCTCTCAGTTCTTATACCAGCGCATAAGCAGTGCCTAAGAGAGATGTATCTCTCTCCAGCATGCCCACCCAAGGATTATGATAGAAAATTTTGCTGTGAGATTTAGCTCAAACTGTCATTTCCAGTTTATTTTTCTCCCAGCAGCAAGTCTGCAGCTGTATTTCAATCCAGTAGCAGTAAACACCGTGACACAAACATGATCTCCACTTTCTTTGCAGTGTCCAGCTAGTGAACAGCAATCCTAAATCCATCAGTACGTGTGTGTTGCCTTCCCTTATTAGGCTTTCTGCAAAATCCTAGGCATGCAACAAGCTCTCAGCAGCCGAAATGCTGTGTTGCCTGCTCTGTCACAGAACACTGAATGTTATTTAAAACAGGATACACTGGAACTGGGCAGAGCTCAGAAATGTAAGTACTTCTCAGGCAACATGGACTGCTGTAGATCTGCTCCAGTTCTGAGGTATTATTATGCAGAAGTTAGTTCACCCCTTTTTCTATTTATTACCCCACTGACTGATTTATCTGTCAGCCCTTTTTTCATCTCCCAGGCAAATAATAGCCCAGCACAAAGGGTCCTTGGCTGACACTAGAGAAACATACTTTTATAAGTGATCTGGTGTCTAATTTTGATATACAGGTTGCAGATAACTGCAGAATGTGTCAGCATTTTGAGAAGCACAGTCTGAGACCATCACCAACAAGCCTAATTTGGGCAGTTTAAACAATGTAATGAGTGCTTGCTGTCACTTGCCAGCCTATCCTTCATAGCAGAGCCACTGAAGCAGAAGCACACAAGTGTATTTCAGCATGAAGTGCCAAGGCTGAGACTAAGCACGCTTTGATCTGTAGTTAAACTACTGGAGCTTGCACTGAATCAGCAGAGATTCACAAAGCCTTCCTGTTCTTCTATGTGTTCTTGTTGCTTTGAGGCATATTGGGGACACTACAGCACACTTGCTCAGAGATCACAGAATGTCAGGGGCTGGAAGGCACCTCGGAAGATCATCTAGTCCAAACCCCTGCCACAGCAGGATCACCTATACCAGGTCACATGGGAACACATCCAGGAGGGTCTTGAATATCTCCAGAGAGGGAGACTCCACATCCTCCCTGGGCATCACTCTTACAGTGATTTTTTTTTTTCCCCTCATGTTAATGTGGAACTTCCTATGCCTCAACTTCCACCCATTGCCCCTTGTCCTGACACTGGGCATCGTCAAGAAGAGCCTGGTCCCATCCTGTCCGCGCTCACCCCCTCATGGCAAGGGGTTCCTGAGGTAATAGGGGCCCACAGGGACACACTGGTGGAATACCTGCAACACCTGAAAGATGAACACAGTGGTGTTCATCTAAGAAGACATGGCCAACAGCCCAGCTGAAATTACCAGTGCATGCAGGATGGGCAATAAGCGTGAGGAGTTGGAAGCCGCTGTGCTGCTAGAAAACTACAACCTGGTTGCCGTGCCTGAAACTTGGTGGGACAAGTCCCATGACTGGGGTGTGGCTATCCATGGTTACAGACTGTCAGAGGGAACAGACAAGGAAGAAGGGGCAGAGTGGTTGCTCTCCATGTCAAGAAATTGATAAAGTATGAAGAGCACTCTGTGAAAAATCACCACCAGCAGGTTGAAAGATTATGAATAAGAATTAAGAGACCAAGACAGCAAAGGGATCCTTATGATTGGTGTCTGCTGCAAGTCAACTGATAAAGAGGAGCCTGTTGATGAAATCTTCTTCAGCTACAGAAGACATCATGCTCACAGTCTCTTGTCCTACTGGGGGACTTCAACTATCCTGACATATGCTGCAAAAAGTAGCACAAAAAGCTGCAGGGCAATCCAGGAGCCTCCTGAAGCACATGGAGGGTAATTTCCTGAGGCAGGTAATAGCCCTGCCAGAGAGGATGTGAAACTGGACCTGCTGGTCACCAACATAGATGAGCTGAATGGTGATGGCAAGACTGGCGATGGGCTGCAGCGATCACAGGCTGGTGGAGTTCACAGTGCTGAGCGCAGCTGTTCAGACAAAGAGTAAATTTAGGATCCTGAATTTTAGGAAACTCAGCTTCAGCACTTTCAGGGCTTCCTTAATAATCCCACCTGGGAAATGGCCCTCAGGGGCAAGGAAGCAGAAACAGAGCTGGCAGATCTTTAAGGATGCTTTTCATAGAATTCAAGAGCTCTTGAACCCCAGGTGTAAGAAATAAGGCACTGAAGACAAGAGACCCTCATGGCTGAGTCATGACCTCTTTGTCAAACTAAAGGGCAAAAAAGAGAAAATGCTCAGGCAGTGGAAGAAGGGACAGGTAACCTGGAAAGATTATAGGGATGATGTCCAGTTGAGTAGGGATGGCCTGGGTACACTGCAGCTGAAATTTTCAAGACACACTAAGAATAAGGACTTCTACAAGTATGTCTGGCAGAAGAAGGTGGTCAACTAAAGCTTACCCCATGATGTGGAAGGCTGGCAAGCTGGTAACCACAGACAAGGAAAAAGACTGAGGTTCTCAACAACTTTTTTGCCTCAGTATTCACTAGCAACATCTCCTGCCACACCTCCCAGGTTGATGGACCACCAGACAGGAACTAAAGAGGTGAAGTCCCTTCCACTGCAAGATCAGGTTTATGACCACCCAGTGAATTTGAACATATGTAAGTCTATGGTAAGATGCATCCCTATAATCAGATGCATCCCAGAGTCCTGAGAGAATTGGCTGATGTAGTTGCCAAGCCATTCTCCATGACATTTGAAAAGTTATGGCAGCCAGGTGAAGTTCCTGATGACTGGAAAAGAAAACATTGAAGCCATTTATAAAAAGGAAAGAAAGGAAGACCCTGAGAACCGAGTTTGCAGATAAGAAAGATAACACCTGTCCTATGAAGAAAGATCAAGAGAGTTGATATTGTTCAGCCTGGAGAAGAGAAGACTCCAAGAGACCTTAATCTGGCCTTTCAGTACTTAGTGAGGGCTTATAGAGTAGGTGGGGACAATGTTTTAGCAGGGTCTGTTGCACCAGGACAAAGGGAAATGGTTTTAAACTAAAAGAGAGTAGATTCAGACTAGATGTAAGAAAGCAATTTTTATAATGAGGGTGATGAAATACTGGAACAGGTTGCCCAGATAGGTGGTAGATGCCTCATGGCTGAAAACTTAAGATCAGGTTGGATGGGGCTCTGAGTAACCTGACCTGGTTCAAGACATCTCTGCTCATTGCAAATAGGTTAGACTAGGTGACCATTAAAGGCCCCTTCCAACCCAAACTATTCTATCATTCTATGGTTTTATGATTGTATGATTCTAAACATGTGAGAATAGAATGGAATGGAATGGAATGGAATGGAATGGAATGGAATGGAATAGAATAGAATAGAATAGAATAGAATAGAATAGAATAGAATAGAATAGAATAGAATAGAATAGAATAGACCAGGTTGGAAAAGACCTTTGAGATCATCGACTCCAACCTATCCCCCAACACCATCTAATCAATTAAACCATGGCACCAAGTGCCTCATCCAGTCTCTCTTTAAACACTTCCAGGGATGGGGACTCCACCACCTCCCTGGGCAGCACATTCCAACAAACAGTCACACTTTCTGTGAAGAATTTCTTCCTGACATCAAGCCTAAACTTCCCCTGGTGCAGCTTGAGACTCTGTCCTCTTGTTCTGGTGCTGGTTGCCTGGGAGAAGAGACCAACCCCCACCTGGCTACAACCTCCCTTCAGGTAGGTGTAGATGGCAAGAAGGTCTCCCCTGAGCCTCCTCTTCTCCAGGCTAAGCAACCCCAGCTCCCTCAGCCCCTCTCCTCATAAGGCTTGTGCTCCAAATCCCTCCCCAGCATTGTTGCCCTTCTCTGGACTCCTTCCAGCAACTCAACATCTTTCCTAAACCAAGGGGCCCAGAACTGGACACAGGGGTTTGGGTTTTTTCTGGATATTATCACAACCTGAGTATGTCATCTGTGGGGATTTGGAAGCATTTTTGTGTATCTGTCCAAGATGTGGGACAAGCTAGGCCAGAATGCCCAGCACAGACTCAGGAAGGACAGGGGATGACAGTGATGCCCTGAGCCCAGCACCCCCTGAAGGCACTGCACATGCCTGTGGGTGCTCAGAGCATCTGTGCTGCCACGGCACATTATGGTTAGCACTTTCCATGACCATCACATTCACTGTGCATGTGTCACCCTGAAACAAGTGCAGTAGTCACTCTCTTCAGCAATTGCAGGAGGAAGCTAAGGCAGTCAATAAGTCCGTTTCACACTGTAAGATTGCTCCAAGCTACTGCTGGTCTTTTTCACATTCTGTTGTAAATTGCTTTCTGCACATCTCCAAAGTGCTTTTCTTTATCTTACACACATCTCTTACACACAAGCAGGGAGTTTTTCCATTTTTCTACCTGCAGCCTCCCTGACTTCCTCAACAGATGTGACAGTGGCATTGTTTTGCAGGTTTCTTACCTAGGCTCGGGCTGTGTGGCCAGACCATGTCTCTGAACGTGCACTGCAGGACGTTCGACAACAGATTAAGTGATTGCTTTGAAGCATGTTCCAGACCATGTGGTCATGGCTGAACTAGCCTCTCCTTCCTCACAGAGTAAGAACAGGCACATGAGAACACTGGTGCTGATTACCATAAGACACCAGCTAACATTTTTTAACAAAACCTTTCCATTTTTATCCACACACCTTTTCTTCTTTGATTTTTTTTTCCTGTGGCAGTTTCATCCAATTCTGCAAAAACTATCTGACACGAGGAGAACATAACCCACCTGGGTGTCACAAAATGCTTTTGAAGGAAACTTTTGGTGATTTGCAGTAGCTAATTAACATTTAGAAAATATTTAGAAGATGGAAAGGATAACAATGATGCAAAGTATGGTAGCAGTTATCCCCTTCTAGTCAGTAACAATTACTGTGTATCAGCAGTTTTAAATGACATCTCAGCCCCACGCTTCTTCCACTGACTAACAGCGACATACACATTGGCAGGAGCATAACTCACTCATAGAGCATGTAATAGTGTGGCCAGCAGGAGCAGGGAGGTCATTCTGCCCCTGTACTCAGCACTGGTTAGGCCACACACTGAGTCCTGTGTCCAGTTCTAGGCTCTTCAATTGAAGGAGGACATTGAGACACTTGAATGTGTCCAGAGAAGGGCAATGAGGTTGGGGAGAGATCTCGAGTACAAGCCCTATGATGGGAGGCTGAGGGAGCTGGGGTTGTTTAGCCTGGAGAAGAGGAGGCTCAGGGGAGACCTTATTGCTCTCTACAACTACCTGAAGGGAGGTTGTAGCCAGGTGGGGGTTGGTCTCCTCTCCCAGGCAACCAGCACCAGAACAAGAGGATACAGTCTCAAGCTGCACCAGGGGAAGTTTAGGCTGGAGGTGAGGAAGAAAGTTCTTCCCAGAAAGAGAGATTGGTTGTTGGAATGTGCTGCCCAGGGAAGTGGTGGAGTCACCATCCCTGGAGGTGTTCAAAAAAGGATTTGACGTGGCACTTGAAGCCATGGTTTAGTTAGTCCTGAGGTGTTGGGTATAGGTTGGACTTGATGATCTCTGAGGTCTTTTCCAACCTTATTGATTCTATGATTCTATCATTCTTCCACTAACAGCGACACACACATTGACAGGAGCATAACTAACTCATATATCATTCTTCAGCCTTTACATTAGTGGCACATGAAGAACAGGGAAATATGCAGAAACTGATTTTTACAGAGCTATGGAGAAAAGTCTACATAAAAGCACAGATATAATCAAAGTGATCTTTTAAAAGCTTCACTCATGCAGACTTTTTCTCTTTCTACCTGTGATGGTTTGGCCTTGGCTAGGGTCCAAATGCCCACCAAAGCTGCTCTATCACTCCCCCTCCTAGATGGATGGGGAGTGGGGAAAATATAACAAAAGGCAGCTATAAGATAGTAGAAATTTAATAATAATAATAATAATAATAATAAGCATAAGTGATAGACCATGTGGGAGTGAAAGAAGAGAGAGGTCTTAGTCTATTTCCCATCAGCAGGATGGTGGTTGGTCTTGGGAAGCAGGGCACTCTGAGCTTGGTGGTTCCTTAGGAGGAGAGATGTCATGGGTGAAGCCCCTCCATCCTTCTTTCACTTCATTCTTATATCTGAGCTGACATCATATGACATGGAATACCCCTTTGGCCAGTTTGGCTCAGATGGTGCACATGTGTCCCCTCACAAGATCTTGCTCACCACTCAGCATACTCTTGGGGCAGGGAAATGTTGGATAAACACAGCCTGGACACTTGTTCAGCAGTAGCCAAAACACTGCCATGTTATCAACTACTGCTACAAAACACAGAACTGGAAGGATGCTTTGAGGAGAATTAACTCCAGCTCAGCCCAAACCAATACACTCTCTTTGCTGGTTCTCTTCAACTCTTTCACAGTCTCAAGCTGTGCCAGGGGAGTTTTAGGAATGTAGGATGTTAGGAAGAAGTTCTTCATAGAAAGAGTGATTGGCCATTGGAATGGGCTGCCCAGAGAGGTGGTTGAGTCACCATCATTTCAGGTGTTCAGGAGGAGGCTTGACAGGGTGCTTGGTGCCATGGTTTAGTTGATTAGATGGTGTTGGATGACAGGTTGGACTCGATCTCAAAGGTCTCTTCCAACTTGGTTTATTCTATTCTATTCTATTCTATTCTATTCTATTCTATTCTATTCTATTCTATTCTATTCTATTCATCTTACTGATCAGATGATTCTGTAATATGCAAAACAGAGTAGAAATTCACTGTTCAGCACATACTTATAGGGCATGCCTTCTCTGTGTTCTTGGGTCACTTGGTGGGCCTTCAGAGCCTTATTTTCAGCATTGTGATTGTTTGAGAATAATGTCAGGAGAGACCTGCTCACCAATTACATCTCTGTCAAACCTCTTTTATGCTAAATTAAACGTTGCACTGCAGAGTGGTTGATATAGCCACTGACCTGTAGAAAGGAAAAAAGGGGGAAAAAAGCTCTCTTTGAAGAATTATTTCCTCAGAATAGATCCTGTTACTGATAAAGCATTCTTATTTCCTGTAATTTATGGCTATGCAGGGCTGTAGCTATAACATCAAATGCTGAGATCTCATTAGGTCTTTGAAGGTCAGTCTGAGCTTGTACTCAAACTGAGATATCCAGGAAAAACATAAAGCACTTGGTTCATTTTGTAAAATCAAAGTGACAGCACATATCACACAGTCCCCTTGACACTGGCACTGCTTAAGGTGCTCAACTTGCCTTCAGCTGGCAGTATGCAACTTCCTTGCTCTTAGCCACTTTGATTGTGGTCTACGGTAGTCAAGCTAATGTAATTAACTCCTTCCATGCAAAGGGGAGGGATTCCTGAGTACCGTGTCCAGTTCTGGGGCCCTCAATTTAAGAAGGACACTGAGACACTTGAATGTGTCCAGCAAAGGGCAGTGAGGTTGGGCAGAGATCTCGATTACAAGCCCTGTGAGGAGAGGCTGAGGGAGCTGGGGTTGCTTAGCCTGGAGAAGAGGAGGCTCAGGGGAGACTTTATCACTCTCTCCAACTAGCTGAAGGGAGGTTGTAGCCAGGTGGGGGTTGGTCTCCTCTCCCAGGCAACCAGCACCAGAACAAGAGGACACAGTCTCAAGCTGTGCCAGGGGAAGTTTAGGCTGGAGGTGAGAAGAAATTCTTCCCAGAAAGAGAGATTGGTTGTTGGAATGTGCTGCCCAGGGAGGTGGTGGAGTCACCATCCCTGGAGGTGTTCAAGAGGGGATTGGATGTGGCCCTTGAAGCCATGGTTTAGTAGTCATGAGGTGTTGGGTGACAGGTTGGACTTGATTTCTGAGGTATTTTCCAACCTTATTGATTCTATGATCTGCTCTTCACAACCACGCTTCACAGGACATCCTTCTCTCTTTCCTTCCTTGCCACTGCTCCATACTCCTCCCTTCCATCTCCTGTACCAGATTTGGTGCCCTAGACACATCATTAACTCAACTCACAAACGCAATCTAGTTCTTCTGGCTCTATATTAATTAAATGCTTCTGTTTTTTTGCACCAGAATTGGCACAGCACAAGTGATGGAGACACACAGCCAGAAGTGCACTTTTCTAAGCGCAATTCCTTTTAAAATAAAGGGAATGAGTTTTCATTTCTGCCTCCTTTCACACTGGTGTCACCCTGTGGATTCAAAGAGAACTTAATATACAAAGAGAAATCAAATCTGAGCACATTTTCCATCTTTGTTCCAGGAGCCTAGTCTAGCAGGACTGGTCAAGGTGAGTATCAGATTAGAACACTACATATTCTTCCTCTCCTGTCTGCAGAATCAAACACTTGCACTTCTGTTAGTAGTTTGGGTTTTTTTAAACCCTGTTGAAAGTCATCCACCCTGATGAAATTCTGCCCACTCCAGAAAATCTGCCCAAGGAACATAAGTCTTTGTCATGTTGCTGATTTGGCTCAATAAGCCAAAAAAGCTGCTTTGGTATATTTTGCTCCCACTGCTATAGTATCTAACTATCTCACCACACATTCAGCCTCTCACTCCCCAGTGTTCAAAATGTCTCAGGGTCTATAGTGCTCATATATATGCACTTCAGTATGTGGTTATTTAACTACACATAATTTAGAGTCTTTATACTCTGACCAGAGTTTGTAGCTAGGATATTCAGACTTTGAAGACACACTTTCCAGAACCATCACCTCTTCCTGAAGGCAATACTTCCAGTACCTTAAACCCACAGCAAAACAATTCCAAACACAACATGACAGGGATATTTTTAGTAAATATGCTCTTGGCCAAACAATGCAATCACTTCCTACTATAACCATGGAGAAGTCAAGTCAAAAACACCAAATAAACTTGACTGGGGTAAAACAGAGCCACAACGGCAAAGCAGGGAAACAATATGCATAGAGGCACTTTTGCACCAATGCAAATGATACTCTTCCAAGCACAGAACTCCAAGTTCACTTCTTTGGCTAAAGAAGATTTGAATACTTTTCTCAGGTTATAAAACAGAGTCATGAACCCTGGTTTCAAGAATCACAGAATCATAGAATCAACAAGGTTGGAAAAGGCCTCAGAGATCATCAAGTCCAACCTAGCACCCAACACCTCATCACTAACTAAACCATGGCTTCAAGTGCCACATCCAACCCTTTTTGGAACACCTCCAGGGATGGTGACTCCACCACCTCCCTGGGCAGCACAGTCCAACAGTCAGTCTCTCTTTCTGGGAAGAATTTCTCCTCATCTCCATCCTAAACTTCCCCTGGTGCAGCTTGAGACTGTGTCCTGAATATTGCTGAAAGATTGCTTTCAGTGTCTCCAGCTCACAGTACTTGACTTTAAACAATGTGCTCAGATATTAACTGAGGTAGGTATCAATTTGCAACACAAAGAACTTCCTTAAAATCTGTAGATCTATTTTTTTCTACCATTCAGGGAAGATTTTTAACAGACTTCCACCACTTAGTGTATTGTCTTAACACCCAGTGAGTCACCTCTCTGGTCCTGTTATGCTCTTTTATCATGGTGTGTTACTGCAGCACTCAGAATAACTCTAGCAAAACTGGGCAACTTCTGAATGTTTTTATCTTTGCAGTATCTCTTCTCTGTAGATGCAGTCTGTGTAAATATTTCTCATTTGTCCCCTGCAGTCTCCCAAGAGCTTCAGCTAGAGTAAACTGGCTGGAAACCAACACAAACCAAGATTATACCTGGCAATTGGGAAATCAGAAGGAATTCCTTCATTTTGCAAATGTGTGCAGGAGGATCTGGTATTCAATACAATACAATGCAATACAATGCAATACAATACAATACAATACAATACAATACAATACAATACAATACACCAGGTTTGGGGTGACCATTCCATAGAGGTGCATGTAGAACTCTTCTACTGTCTTTCCAAGAACAGCAACCTGAACTTTTTATTCCCAGGCAGATCTCTTGGCACTCGAAAAGGCACCCTGTCCATGAGGTCATGGGATTTACAGCACAATGATCACAGAACAATAGAATAGTTTAGATTAGAAAATGTAGGTCATGTAGAGCCAGCTGGATCCAGATTGATCAGGTTTCTTGGAAGTTCATCCTGTTGAGCTTGGAGGATCTCCAGGAACAGAGATTTGACAGCTCTTGTGGGCAACCAGTTCCAGCATATTTCCTTACATCTGATTAGAATTTCCCATATTCCAATTTGTGTCTCCTGACCCTTATACAGATACAGAATTAACCAGGTTGGAAAAGACCTTTGAGATCATCAAGTCCAACCTATCACCCAACACCATCTAATCAATTAAAGCCTCTCTTATCCTAAGCACCTATGTATCTGTGCACCTCTGAGAAGACTTCAGTTCCAACTTCTAGACAGCATCCTAGTAGGTAGCTGCAGACAGCAATGAGATCTCCACTTATCCTAAGGCTGAAAAAAAAAGGCTTCTCAGAATCTCCTTTTACATCCCATGTAAATGCCCCATGATCTGCTGCTGGACTTGCTCCAGTATGGCATGCCACCCTTGTGCTAAGGAGCCCAAATCAGGACACAGCACTCAAGATGTGTTCTCACCCATACTAAGAGGAATGGAAGATGCATGCCCTTGGTCTCTTGCTAATTTCTCTCAGGCATATAACATAAAAGTACAGCTTTGACCAGAAATTCTATGGCTTTGGCAGCTGTGATCCAAAAATAATCTGGAGTGTTCTCTATGTAACACTAAGTGTGAAATCACAGCACAGAACTTCTACTCTTTTCAGGGCTAGGGTTCTACTTAATCAGAAATAGCTTTCCTCCTCCCAAATAGATTCCAGCTGAGGAAGGAGATTTAGTTGGATGTTTCTTTCTACACTTGGATTTTCTTTCCTGTTTTCATCTGATTTCATAAACAGAAATTATGGACTTCATACAGGAATCTGTCAAACAAAAGTTGCAATCTATTTCACACAGTAAATCAGATCATTTCAAAGTACTTTTTTGATACTAAGTTTACTTTAAGTTTTTTTGCTTCCAGCTGCTACTGGTTGCTTCAGTCATAAAATGAACTTGATTCCTTTACATAACTTAGAATAGAATAGAATAGAATAGAATAGAATAGAATAGAATAGAATAGAATAGAATAGAATAGAATAGAATAGACCAGGTTGGAAAAGACCTTCAAGATCATTGAGCCCAACCTATCACCCAACACCATCTAATCAACTAAACCATGGCACCAAGCAGCCCATCCAGTCTCTTCCTAAACACCTCCAGGGATGGTGACTCCACCACCTCCCTGGGCAGCACATTCCAATGGCAAATCACTCTTTCTATGAGGAATTTCTTCCTAACAACCAGCCTAAACCTCCCCTGGCACAGCTTGAGACTGATATAGTTTCATAGTTTCATAGTTTCAGTTAGGGTTGGAAGGGACCACAAGGATCATCTAGTTCCAACCCCCCTGCCATGGGCAGGGACACTCTACCCTAGATCAGGCTGGACAGAGCCTCGTCCAGCCTGGTCTTAAACACGCAAGGGACGGGGCCTCACCCACCTCCTGGACAACCCATTCCAGGGCTTCACCACTCTCACGGTGAAGAACTTCCTCCTCACATCTAGCCTGAATCTCCCCCACCTCCGCTTCATCCCATTCCCCCTAGTCCTATCACTCCTGATAGTCTGAAAAGTCCCTCCCCAGCCTTCTGTAGGCCCCCTTCAGATACTGGAAGGCCACAATGAGGTCACCTCGGAGCCTTCTCTTCTCCAGGCTGAACAGCCCCAACTCCTTCAGTCTGTCCTCATAGGAGAGGTGCTCCAGCCCTCTGATCATCCTCGTGGCCCTTCTCTGGACACGCTCCAGCACCTCCAGATCCCTCTTGTAATATGACCATGAGCAGAGCACTACATAGAATTCTTCAAAGCATTTCATAAACACAGAGATGTTCCCAGCACAGGTTCACAAGACCAATCAATTTTGATCCTCCAGACAAAATGCTAATTTATAATCAGTGTTATTTCAGACAGCAAAGAAATAGAATATCTTTCTGTCCTTCACCACCAAGACATTAAGAGAGGAAAGCTAGGAAGGGCTCTGTTTCACTAAGAGACCTGAAAAACAAAAGCAACACAGTAAAGAAATTAGGTCACTGCAGATGACTATACCAAATGGGCTCTGTGCTAAACCAGGGCTTAATGAGACATAATAATCTACTCCAGGCACATCCTCTTTGGAGTTTTTCCTCTATAATATCATCATGAACTGCTTGAGGTCTCTTCCAACCTTGGTGATTCTGTGATTCACCAACTCAGAACAAACTGGTTGTGCTCCCATTAGGTTAAGCAGCCTGAGAACACCTGCAGTTGAATCAAGGGTATTTTTTCCTCCTTCTGAGGATTTGCATTCCCTTGGAAATGCACAGCTTTGTATTATTGTTCTGCCTGCTGCCCCCTCTTTCAGATACTTAATTGCTTCCTGGTGGTTTTGTACACATTTGTTTTGTTTATCCTATTGCTTGACTATACAGAAAAGATAAAGCAATTCTCTGGACATCTTAAAGAGTCATCTCAAAATGGTTTCCTTTCTTAAGGCTGATTTAAGACAGGACTCATTCCAAGACAGGCCAGGGCTGCTCAACATTATACATGATCCATCAGAGGTTTAAGTGAAGAGAATAAGCCAAGGATTAGACAGGAATAGCTTCCAGACTTATCCATCTTTTCATTTTAAAAGTGAACTCTAGGAAGTTATACAGAATACAGAATGACCCAGGTGGGAAAAGACCTTTGAGGTCATCGAGTCCAACCTATCACCCAACACCATCTAATCAACTAAACCATGGCACTAAGTAAGTTGTCAGTGGCATTTCCAGGTTGTGATTTAGTGAACTGAGTGAATAACTTACATGGTGCAGTACATTGCACTTTCACCTTTGCTATCTCTGCTCTGTCGATGTCTGACCTCCTGGCTTGTCAGTCATTTGTCTTTCCCTGTTCATGTCCTCACTTCTTTAAAGTGAAACAAGAAGCTTTTTAAGCATGTACTTACACGGTTGCATTTTACAGAAGTTTCAAAACTAAGCTTGTTGTAAAAGTTCAGAATCCAAGAGTCTGTTAATTGCCATTTTTTACAGTGTTCTTAATGGCACAAATGTGTTTATGGGAAGAAAAACTGGACAGAAGCATCATCATCAGGCCTTAAAGTAAGTTGTGAATGAAAAGCTGCATGCCTTCCTGTACCCACCACCAGGACAGTAAACATAAGTCATCGTCAATATAGGGTCTTGTGGTGGGTTGAAGTTCTCCCCCAACATTAACTTTTGCCAGACCAACTCAGTCAGAAGCAAATGAAGCTGTATTTACAAGCAAGAGCTGCACTCTGCAATGAGTATGCACAAAATATAAAGGAGTTACAATGTTGTACAGATATTTACAATTAGCAAACAACACAAAAACACTCCCCCAGTCAGAAACCAGGGAAGACATTCCACTGCCCCCCCCCCGTCCCAAGGGAGAAAAGGAGTGGAGAGAGAAGCATTGGTTAGACTTCACCAAGGCCAGATGATAAGCAGGTTATCTCTCCCAAGCAGGCAAAAACCAGCAGAGATCAGAAGAGAAAGGTGAAGAATTGTTATGGTACAGCTCATCTTATTCTAGATATTTACTCAATGAGTTAGTTTAGAATAATCTTTTGTTTTCCTTTTCACACCCAGTAGTGATTTATTTACATTTTTCTACTTTTCTGCTCAAAATCTGTAACTGAATTTTAAAGGCATAGCCTAAAACCACCACAAGTCTTAAACACAGGAATATGACTTGGAAATGCAGCCTTGTTTTATTAGACAGAACATAGAAGCCTGATGGTATCTGCCACAGCACAGCAGCTGAGGTTAAAGAGGGCACTGGGCATATCATCCACCACAAAGCTCAAGAAGTTTTGCTATTGTCAGTAACCTCCCCTTCTCTTGCTCCTGCTCCTGAGCATAGTGCATTCGGGAGCCCGCCCATGACCCTTTGCACATCCCTATGTAGCCCTGGGTATGACCACTCAAAGCCATTGTCACAAGGTGAGCTGGCAAAACAACAGATGGATTGGGTCACACTGAGGTCCAAGCCAGCCCTACATGCTGTCTCCAGCAGTGACATAAGAGATGCCTATGAAATAGCTGAAAGTCAGAGCAATCATTATCACAGATTCCCAGAATATTCTCCTAGGACTCCACAGTCTGCAGCACAGGAAGTACCTGATCAGTGTCTTTACAATAGCTTTGAGCAGATTTTTCTTCCCTGAACTTATCCATGAAACCCATTGAAACATTTAGCATTTATGTAAATGTTTAGCATAGAAACATACAATCATAGAATCAATAAGGCTGGGAAAGACCTTGGAGATCAGCAAGTCCAACCTTGCACCCAACACCTCAGGACTAACTAAACCATGGCTTCAAGTGCCACATCCAATCCTTTTATGAACACCTCCAGGGATGGTGACTCCACCACCACTCTGGGCAGCACATTCCAATGGCCAATCTTTCTTTCTGTGAAGAACTTCTTCCTCACCTCCAGCCTAAACCTCCCCTGGCACAGCTTGAGACTGTGTCCTCTTGTTCTGGTGCTGGTTGCCTGGGAGAAGAGAGCAACCCCCATCTGTAGTAGCCTTTGGCAATGGTTTATATGCCTTAACTTCATGTTGTGTGACTAGAACCACCTCCTTTAATTTGTTTTCAAGACATCAGAGGCAAGTAGCATTTTCTAATCTTAATTCCTATGTTGGAAAAAAGCAGAAGGACCACCTGTAAGGACCACTGCCACTCACTAACAAGCCAAGAGAGAGAATACTTTCAGCCCACTCTCTAGCTGTTTTTTAAAGCAGATAGGCAAGGAAAACTCACCAGTAAAGGACGACAGCTATTCTTGTTTATCCTAGCACTTCAAAACCCAAATGGAATGGTATACTCTCTCCCAAGGTGTAACTCTTTTGACAATAACTGAAAGATATACCAAATTAACTACAAGATCCTCATGAGCAAGATGTCATCCAATTTTGCACTTCTTTGTATTGCAGTCCAGGTTTTTGAGTTTCCTAATGGTATTCAGACGAGAATTTCTTTCTGGTTCTTTTTGGGGTTGTTTTTCTTTGGGTCTTTGTGATTTTTTCCTCCTTCATTCTTTATAAACTCCTATTGACTCTGCAGAACTAATCACTATCCCTCTCAGTCTTTAGCATGGACAGATCCCCCTCACTCAGCAGTCTCTTTTTAATGTTCTTCAGGAATAATTCAATTCATTTTATGTTACTTTAGGCCAAGGCAAACAACATGTTTTTCGTCACACAGTTAACTTTTTAGCCATTCCTTTCTGAGACACACAATTTCTGTTGCTTGTTATCACACTTCTGCTACAGCAGGTAAGTGATCTGTAGCAGGTTTTTCTTGGTCAGCTACAGAAGTTACCAGCAAAATGCACAGCTCAAATGCTGTTTACTCAGAAATAATACTCCCTGACCAAACTTGAATAGTAATTTTATTCTAATAGCCAAAACATTTATTGTTAGTTCTCACTGAATTCTATATCTAATGGTGATTTTTCTGGCGATACCCAGCCTCAGTGGGTAGGTGGCCATATCAGATAATCATACTTGCCCCATTTGTAAGGATCACAATAGTTCTAAACTCAAGTGGGCCCCTCAGTTTAAGAAAGATAGTGAGACACTTGACCATGTCCAGAGAAGGGTAAGGAGGCTGGGGAGAGGTCTCAAGCACAAGCCCTATGAGGATAGGCTGAGGGAGCTGGGGTTGTTTAGCCTGGAGAAAAGGAGGCTCAGGGGAGACCTTCTTGCTCTCTACAACTACCTGAAAGGAGGTTGTAACCAGGTGGGGGTTGGTCTCTTCTCCCAGGCAACCAGCACCAGAACAAGAGGACACAGTCTCAAGCTGCACCAGGGGAAGTTTAGGGTGGAGGTGAGGAGAAAGTTCTTCCCAGAAAGAGAGATTGGCCATTGGAATGTGCTGCCCAGGGAGGTGGTGGAGTCACCATCCCTGGAGGTGGTCAAGAGGGGATTGGACGTGGTACTTGAAGCTATGGTTTAGTCTTGAGGTGTTGGGTGCAAGGTTGGACTTGATGATCTCTGAGGTCTTTTCCAAGGGGAAGGGGAAAAGGACCTGGGGGACCTAGTGGATGGAAGGTTGACAATAAGCCAGCAATGTGCTCTTGTGGTCAAGAAGGGAAATGGTATCCTGGGTTGTATTAGAAGGGGTGTGGGTAGTAGACTGAGAGAGGTTCTTCTTCCTCTCTGCCCTGGTGAGGCTGCATCTAGAGTATTGTGGCCAGTTCTGGGACACTCAGTTGAGGAAGGACAGGGAGCTGCTTGAGAGAGTCCAGCACAGAGGCACAAAAATTATTAAGGGGGTGGAACATCTCCCTGATGAGGAGAGCCTGAGCGACCTGGGGCTCTTTAGCTTGGAGGAGAGGAGACTGAGGAGTGACCTCATTAATGTAGGTAAAGGGTGAGTGCCGAGAGGATGGAACTGCCGGTGATGCCCAATGACAGGACCAGGGGCAATGGGTGGACCTTGAGGCATAGGAAGTGCAATGGAAACATAAGGAAAAAATTTGTCACTGCGAGGTTGCCCAGGGGGGTTGTGGAGTTTCCATCTCCAGAGATATTCAAAACCTGCCTGGATACATTCCTGTGTGACCTGGTATAGGTGACCCTGCTATGGCAGGAGGGTTGGGCTAGATGACCTTTTGAGGTCCCTTCCAGACCCTAACATTCTGTGATTCTCTGATGCTGTGAAATACCTAATACATGCCTTATGATTAGCTCACAGCTTCAGCAAGCTCTTGTGCCTATAAATGAAGACAACCTGAAAAGTAGTTGATAATTTATCCACAGCAATATCAATCAACAAAACTGTCTAATTATGATTGTTTGAAACTTTGGAAGGATATTTACTCCTGTATTGCAGAGGAAAGAGAAAATGTCTATTCTTTGTATGATTCTATTAAGTTTATCATTTAGAAGTCAGGAAGGCAGACTGACGTGTATCTGCCTGCTGCATGATTCTTTCTTCTAAGTTTCTGGTTTCAGGCACACTGAGAGGCATTGTAGACCTGCAAAATGTCACACTGGAGAGTACTTGAGCTCTAATTTGCAGCCCTATGCTTATCTTTGTTTATGTGTTCACATGTCAGGAAGCCAGAGACATCTATAGAATTTCCAGTGCCTGTACATTCTTGTACATCAGAGAGGCAATGTGAAAATGCCTTTATTGTGAATTCTTCTACATTATAATCTGTAATGTACTATGCCAAATACACCTTTTCAATTGCCATCAATGAATGGGCTAGATCCTCTGTGGATATGAATCAATAGAGGGTCACTGATTTCATTCTTCTTGACTGATTCATGCTAAATGAGAATCTGGCTCTAAGATTTAGTTTGCTCTAAACAGGAAGGAAAAAATGAAGAACTAAAATGAATCAATATACTACAGGTATGTTCAGTCCTTATTTAATACACTAAACACTGTACTCTTTCACCAGCAGATCTCTGCCCCATCCAGCCCATTGTCTTTTGCATGCTGTATTTCAGTCAGTTAGGGACTGTGAATGTGCAATACCAAGATAAAGTCCTGCAGAGTGTGAGAAGACAAATGAAAAGAGGGAATTATCAATCCCCAAAAAATGCTGCTTCTATGAGTAATTGACTTAAATTTCCTAATCCTCTCTAATTAAACTCACACCAGAGAAGCTAAGTGCTGCCTTTTAGCAAAATTCTTCATGGCACCACTTCTCATGGCCATGAGATATTTAAGCTCAAATGAGCTACCCTGTTATTAAGCACTCCTCAGTGGAGAGTGTGATAGAGCCCTGGTTACACAGGTGCTGTACTTCACAGCTCAAGGTAAGATTACAGTCCAGCTAAGCTAAGCATTGAACAAAAGACAAAGAGAAGACTTTAGGGACTGTGGGGAGAAACACACAAGAAAAGAATCAGCAGCACCCATCTGTACAAAATCCACAAGCACACAAAGGCTACAGGCCTGGCTGAAAAGCCTTCATTGCAGAATTCATTGCACTTTGAATTGTCTAGTGTCACCAGGGAAGGCTCTGGTGGGTCTAAGAGCAGCACTCCAAGTCAAAAGTCTTTTCTTCATTCGGAGCTTAAAATGAGAAAAAATGGTACCAGGTGTCTCAGTCCAGAGAGGGAAAGAGACTCAGTTCTGATGAGTATTCTCATGTTAAAAATTAGAGGCACAAAGGAGGCCAAAATATCAACAGCCCTCTAGGCTATTTATTAACAGAATAAAGTGGGTGGATCAGAAGGAGAAAGAAAATAAAGAGAGAGAAAGAAAATTAAGAGAGAGAAAGAAAATAAAGAGAGAGAAGAGGGAGAGAGAAGAGGATAGGAATTATATTACCACCCCCCAAGATGGTTTGGGTCTGTGGAGGAAGGCTGCTGCCTTGTTGGGTGTGCTGTCCTCCACTGGAGGAGGGGAGGGGAAGATCCCAAAGTCCAAGTCCAAATCCTTCTCTGAGCAGCCTCTTCAGCTCCACGAGTTGCAGCAGGCTGAACTTAGGACACAGAGAGAGGGTTCCTCCTGATCTGCTTCTTCCAGACTACATGGTGATGCCTCTGTCCTTTTCTCTCCTGCTATTTTCATTGTTTTTCTTCAGAGCAGCATTGCCCAGGTCTTTCCCTCCTTTTGAGCCAGTAGTTGCTCAGATCTTTTATACTGGTTTTTAGGTATGTGTCCAGGTGGTGAATTCATTGTCCTTTCACCATCCTCCCTTTCCAGGGTACCTGCTGGGTGGAGATGATCTTGTCTTACACATATTCCAGAGGGTGTCAGTAGCAGTAGCATCTGCCCATTATTTCCGGGGCAGCTGCAGTCCAGTGAGCAATCTTTATCCTTTGTTGGGGCACATCTCAGTTCATGACACAATCACAAGGTGATTTTTGCTTCCAGGATTCGTAGACAGGATTCCTACACAAGGGATTATGGACATGAAGATAACACTCGGAGAAGCAAGCTTTTCATTTCATGGATGTGGAACAAAGAAGGAGGCACAGGACTGCAATCCCCTGCACATACACATTCCTACAGCTAGTAAGGAATATGGTTGTGCAAATACATCGCCTGACACGCTGTGCCCTTGTGACAGTTGATGGTTTGCATTGGTACTGGGGCCACATAAGGATTTTGGTACACCATTTAAAAACATTTGGTTTGCAGTTCTGGTCTTTCCAAATTCAGCAAATGGTGTTTCTCCAGGAGCTCAGGTCTCCATCAGATATTGATTTTAGAGATTTCATTAGAAAACACAAAACAGGTGTGGGAAAGCCATTGCATTTTTATCAAGAAGATGCTTCTGCTGTAAGCCAACCAAAGTAACTGAAGTTTGAAAGCATGGTGTAGCCCCAATAAGCAGGTGCTGTCACAGCAAGTTCACCTTTTCATAGAATCATAGAATCAACAATGTTGGAAAAGACCTCAAAGATCATCAAGCCCAACCTGTCACCCAAGACCTCATGACTGCTAAACCATAGCACCAAGTGCCACGTCCAATCCCTTCTTGAACACCTCCAGGGACAGTGACCACCTCCCTGGGCACCACATTCCAATGGCTAATAACTCTCTCAATGAAGAACTTTCTCCTCACCTCAAGCCTAAACTTCCCCTGGCACAGCTTGAGACTGTGTCCTCTTGTTCTGGTGCTGGTTGCCTGGGAGAAGAGACCAAGCCCCTCCTGGCTACAACCTCCCTTCAGGTAGTTGTAGAGAGCAATAAGGTCTCCCCTGAGCCTCCTCTTCTCCAGGCTAATATGACCTCTGAAGCCCTCTGTGTATAAGATGAAAATGTATTTTAAAAGTCAGAAGTCCCAACAATTGATCACAACATTTATTGAAGAGCATTAAGAGAGAGCAGCAACAACAGACCACTCACCAAATCTGTCAAATTTCTGAAATGTATTCCATGTTGACATGACTCTGGCAAGTGAAGTGATGGCTTGTGGTGAACACAAGGAGAGGAAGTTATCAACACTGACATTTTCATAGAATCATAGAACCACAGAATCAATAAGGTTGGAAAAAAACTCAGAGATCATCAAGTCCAACCTATCAGCCAACACCTCAGGACTAACTAAAGCATGGCTTCAAGTGCCACATCCAATCCCCTCTTGAACACCTCTCTTGACAATCTGGACTAGGCTATCTCATCCACCTAGAATGTAGTAAATCTTTTGACTGTTTTCCCCAGCATTCTCCTGTGGTAAGTGGCTGCTCAGGGCTTGGATGGGTGTACATTTTGTTGGATAAAAATATGGCAGGATGGCTGAGTGCAAAGGTTGTGGTGAATGGAGTTAAATCTACTTAGGGACCAGTCACAAATGATGTTTCCTAGGGCCTGTATTGGGATCTGTTCTTTTTAATCAGTTATTGATTATTGATAATTGATAAATATCTTTATCAATTATCTAGATGAGGGGATAGAATGCACCCTCAGTAAGTTTGCAGTGTTGATCTGCTTAAGGATAGGAAGGCTCTGAAGAGTGATCTGGACAAACTGGATCAGTGAATCGAGACCAAAGGTATGAGGTTCCACAAGTCCAAGTGCTGGGTCCTGGACATAGGTCACAGCAACCCCATGCAGTGACAAAGGCTTGAGGAAGCTTACCTGAAAAACTGCCTGGTGCAAAAAGATCTGAGGGTGTTGGCTGATAGCTGGCTGAATGTCTGCCCAAGTGGCCAAGTCCAACAACATCCTAGCTTGCAGAACTATAGACGTAATCGGCCCTTTGTACCTAAATACTGGTGAGACTACCTTTTGAGCACTGTGTCCAGTTGTGGACCCCTCAGTACAAGAAAGACACTGATGTGCTGGAGTGGGTCCAGAGGAGTGCAACAAAGCTGGTGAAAGGTCTAGAGAACAAGTCTTGTGAGGAACAGCTGAAGGAACTGGGGTTGTTTAGTCTGGAGAAGAGGCTGAGGGGAGACTCTTCAACTCCTTTGAAGAAGGTTGTAGTGAGGTGGGTGTTGGCCCCTTCTGCTAAGTAACAAATGAAAGGACAGGAGGAAATGGCCTCAGGATGTGCAAGGGGAGATTTAGATCAGAGATTAGAAAAACTTTCTTCACTGAAAGGATTGTCAAGCACTGGACCATGCTGCCTGAGGTAGTGGTTGAGTCACCAGCCTTGGAGGTATTTAAAAGATAAGCAGATGTGGCACTTAGTGACATGGTTTAGTGGTGGACTTGGCAGTGCAAGTTTAATGGCTGGACTTGACAATCTTAAAGGCCTCTACCAATCAGAATGAGTCTGTTTCTGTGACTCTATATCTAAGGCTCTTCATCCTGACCTGATCAGCCCTACAAAACACTTCTGAAATTCAAGTACCATTGAAAATAGCATCACACACAGAGGGCTAGCACTTGCAGTCGGTGAATAAAATCCATTTTGCATAAGGAAATCCTCTTATCACAGAATTCTGGTGTTGGGAGGGTCCAAGCCACTGCCCAAAAGCAGAGCCAGAAGAAGCAGGTTCCTTGGGCTTATGCCCAGTTGTGTACTGGCTGGGATGCTAGCCTATCTCTTTGGGGAAACTGTTTAGGTGTTCAGTCACCCTCTCAGTGAAAAGGCTTTTCTCTAACACATGAATGGAAGGTTTGTGTTTCAGTTTCTTTCAATTGCTCTTGTCTTCTCACTGGACATCACTCAACAGAGCCTGGCTCTGTCCTCCTTGCATCCTCCCTCAGGTATTTATTGGCATTGTAAAGATCTCCCTGATTCTTTTCCAGGTTAAATAGTCCCAACTCTCTCAAACACTCCTTGTATGGCAAATGGTCCTTAATTACTTTATTGGCCCTTTGCTGGACAGATACCAGCACTGAGCAGAGGGAAAAGGTCACCTGCTTCATCCTGCTGGAAACACTCCTCTTTTTGTAGATGACCACAGATTTTCTCACAGTTTTACCCCACTGCCTCTGTGCCAAAGATGAGATTTACCTATCTGGTCAATTAATTTACTTCTTTCCTCTTTACCTTTGCTGCTTTTCACTGCTGCTTCCATGTGTTTCATGAAGGATTCCTTCCTAATACCAAATCTCCCCAAGCAGCTTTCTCAGTCAGACCTGCCCTGTCTTCACCAGTGAAGAACTGTCTTCAGTTCTTCACCGTGAGGGTGGTGAAGGCCTGGAATGGGTTGTCCAGGGAGGTGGTTGAGGCCCCGTCCCTCGAGGTGTTTAAGACCAGGCTGGATGAGGCTCTGGCCAGCCTGATCTAGTGTGGGGTGTTCCTGGCCATGGCAGGGGGGTTGGGACTAGCTGATCCTTGTGGCCCCTTCCAGCCCTGACTGATTCTATGATTCACACATGCAACAGATGCTTATCACATTTCATGCTCTCTCACTGACCATCTGTGGTGCTCACATTCCCCCCCTAGCACCTCTGTCACTGGAACTGGAAAGACTCTTTCTTCCATGGTACATGTGAGCAGTTAGGTCTGGCATTTTTGCCTCTGGAGCAGGAGAAAAGAAACATTTCAGTATGAAAAGGATGATGTTGAAGCAGTTTCTCTATGGCATAGCCCTTTCTTTGATACATGAGCTTGCTTCCACAGGAATCAATAACTATAGTACAACTGTCTTCCATTTCAAAGAATCACACAAGTATAACTATAGACAATCTGTCCAAATTTCCCCTTCCTCTTTTTTTGCATTGAGTTCAGCTATGAATGAGCAGAGTATTGCCACTAAGAAGTTACTGATTTATCTTTCTTTCTGAATTCATTTGACAGGAGACTGCTAAGGAAAGTTTTCAACAGTGGTCCCAAAGTACATTTTAAAACCTGCTGGTTCAATAATTACTTGAGGAGAAGTGAGATAGAAGAATTTTATATTTTCCTTAGAGATGATGTTGGGGCCAAGGCATTCACAGCCCAATTCCTACGCATTCAAATCAGATCTTCTTGAACAGTACCCTTTGAAAAGCAACAGTGCACTCAGTGGACTCAGCACTGGTTAGCCCACACCTTGACTCCTGTGCCCAGTTCTGGGCCCCTCAATTTAGGAAAGATGTTGACGTGCTGAAACGTGTCCAGAGAAGGGCAACAAAGCTGGGGAGAGGTCTGGATCACAGCCCTGTGAGGAGAGGCTGAGGGAGCTGGGGTGGCTTAGCCTGGAGAAGAGGAGGCTCAGGAGAGACTTTATTGCTGTCTACAACTACCTGAAGGGAGGCTATAGCCAGGTGGAGTTTGGTCTCTTCTCCCAGACAACCAGCACCAGAACAAGAGGACACAGTCTCAAGATGTGCCAAGGGAGGTTTAGGCTGGATGTTAGGAAGAAATTCTTCCCAGAAAGAGAGATTGGCCATTGGAATGTGCTGCCCAGGGAGGTGGTGGAGTCACCATCACGGAGGTGTTTAAGAAGAGACTGGCTGAGGCACTTGGTGCCATGGTTTAGTTGATCAGATGGTGTTGGGTGATAGGATGGACTTGATGGTCTCAAAGGTCTTTTCCAGCCTGGTTAATTCTGTATTCCATATTTATTCCAAGTCCCACACACTGCTTCACATCAGTGGAGACATGAACCAGTAAGAGTCATACTGGTCTGTATGAAGACTGTTGAGTTTGAACTAAACTTGCAATTTCATGAGAACCCTCTCAGTTTTGCAGTGATTGCACAATCTGAATTGAACATTTGACATTTAACTCACCATTCATCATACTAAGCTGGCTAGATGCTACATCTCAGAGGGATCCAAGCAAGACACTCAGCAGAGCAGACAGTATTGCTGTAAATGTAAACCAACAAGGGGCAGACAGAATGAACTGGGCACCAAAAACTGTCATCTGCTGCATCTGCCTGGAGTTTTTTGTTGACTGGCTCCTGAAGTGTGGATAGGATTTTAATCAATGCCAAATGAATTCTGAAAAACTTAAGTGATTTCGCAGCTTCCTTCTTTTCCAGAGTTACTTTCCACCTCCTATTTGCCAAAAGTCTATTTTTGACTCCTCAGCAATCCTTGCCATCGTGTCACAAGATACAATGAAAAGCAGCAAAACCAAATTGCAAGGGCAAGAGGTGATAACATGCAGAACAATCTGCACAATAAATTCTGTGCAGATTCAAACACAGCCTCTCTTTTTTTGACAAATAAGTAAAATAGACATAGATGTCTTAAAACTTCGGACAGTTCAGCCTGCAAAGTCAGTGCTATAGGATTAGAGCTTTCTGAATACATCCAAAACTAGTTAGCAGAAGCACAAAATAGTGGAAAGGCACAAGATGGTGTTGGGTGATAGGTTGGACTTGATGATCATGAAGGTCTTTTCCAACCTGGTTAATACAATACAATACAATAAATCCAGGTTGGAAGAGACCTTCAAGATCACTGTGTCCAACCTATCAACCAATCCAACCCACCCAAACAACTAGATCATGGCACCAAGCACCCCATCAAGTCTCCTCCTGAATACCTCCAATGAAGGTGACTCCACCACCTCCCTGGGCAGCCCATTCCAATGGGCAATCACTCTCTCTGTATAGAACTTCCTCCTAACATCCAGTCTAAACCTCCCCTGGTGCAGCTTGAGACTGTGTCCTCTTGTTCTGGTGCTGCCTGCCTGGGAGAAGAGACCAACCTCTGCCTGCCTACAACCTCCCTTCAGGTAGTTGTAGAGAGCAAGAAGGTCACCCCTGAGCCTCCTCTTCTCCAGGCTAAGCAACCCCAGCTCCCTCAGCCTCTCCTCATAGGGCTGTGTTCCAAACCCCTCACCAACTTTGTTGCCCTTCTCTGGACACGTTCCAGCAAGTTAATTCTATTCTATTCTATTCTATTCTATTCTATGCTATGCGATGCTATGCGATGCTATGCTATGCTAAGCTATGCTATGCTATTCTATTCTATTCTAAAATAGTATTATTTGTAAACAGATAGTGACCACAGCAGGCATGGAGGCTGTGTGAGGAACAGTGACCACAGCAGTCTGTGCTGCCCTGTCATGGGGAAGGAATGGGGAGCAGGTGGAGGCCCATTCTTTCACACAGTAGGCAAAAGGGCTGATAGGCTTTTTGTAACTAATAAGGGAACAATGACTTGACCACAGTCCCACCCTCCAAACTCTGCACAATGGTGGATAGGAGGTATAAATATCACCCTCACCCTGATTTCACACTTAACAGAGACTAGAATTTCAACACCAAGCAGCAGGAAGAGATCAAATGGTTTGTCCTCAGCTCCCCCAGAAGGGACACATTTTGGTAAGTGTTGGGACTTTGGCAATGCCAAGTGCTTCCCCAGGAAATTAAGTTTGTGACTGCAAACACATTTAAACAGCCATTCTGCAGCTTAATGCATTTAGCACTGGCAATGTTAAACAGTCTCTGTATGCTGCAGGTAAATAAACTCCTGCACTCAACTGCTTCTTTTGAATGCAGCCAGGCCTCCAGCAGATAGGCTGTCTGTGCATGTGGTGGCAGGCAAAACTGGCACATCTATTAAGTGATAAGTGCAGCCGCGTCTCGCTCCTCCAATCCCCGAGGACTAGCTAAAACTCAAGGGGATTAAATCTTAATAAATTTATCCTTCACTTGGCATTTGCAGGGGGAAAAAAAAAGAAAGAGGAGAAAAAAAAAAACCACAAAAAACCCTACTTCAAAACCACCCAGCATTACCTGTGTTCAGGCACTACCCACAGAGCAAAACTGAGCACTAAATATTGCCTGCATCTAGCCTATCTCACGTGGTGAGGTTACCTGATCACTCTTTCTTTGTGTCCAGCAGACTGCTATTGAGAATGCAGGGTAGAAACTGATGGATTTTATGTATATTAAGTTAAGACTGGCTTAAAAGCAGCAGTCCTAAACCAGTATGCAAGTTCTCTTATTTTCCCTGATGTGCCTGTGCCAGCAGCAATGCTAAGTGAGAGCAATCATAACCCTGGTGAAACATCAGTCAGCTGCTTGCACCATGCTGACAACTTAATAACAGCCAAACAGTCCATAGGTTGTCACAGTAAGAAAAGGACAGACAGATTTTCAGGTTTTGCTTTGTCCCAGTGCTGCCAGCTAGATGCAACATGACAGCAAGCAGTTCAGCTGCATACACACAGGGCTAAGTGTCTGCAAGTAGATATAAAGCAGATATTCTGCAGAAGACAGAGTATGCAAATATCTGTTGGGAGTAAAAAGAATCAGCTGTAACAAAACCAAAACTGTACATGCCTCTGTCAGCAAATGGATTTCCTAGGAGTTCCTTCTTTCTCTTCTGATGGCTTTTCTGTTTGCTGATGGAACAAATTATTAGAAACAAAGGAAATGTCAGGAAACCAAATAGCAGGACAACACCCCACACCCAAGTCACATTTTTATTATCTACCCTATCTTCCCATGCAACCAACCCCCTCTCACCCTCTCCTTGCCCTCATCAGCACTGCCAACTCCTGCAGCTGGTGAGACTGTCTGATGGGAAGCATTGCCCTTTCAGCATGGGACTTATAACCTGCAAACAGATTACTGTTAGAGTCAGTCATGTCAGGCTATCATTTTAATAACCAGAAACGACATGATTTTCAGGCCAGAGCAACTCATTTTACTATGGAAGGTTTTACCTTACAGCTCATTCCCACTCAACCCCTACCCAAGCAATGGCAAAAGCATCTGAGAAAGGGAACTGTTATGTGTCCAGTTCTCCTGTCACCAGCCACAGAAATCGAGGCAATATCCCCATGCTACTGCAGAGTATTCATTTGAGAGAAATTCTATTTTGGGAGAACATTAGAATGTAAATGGGGGTGAAAATCTCTATTTCTCCCTTTTTCTTTTGCAGAGCAAGTCACAGATATTGTTCAGTTCTTCAAAGCTAACAATAAAGGACCATCTTCTTATTCAAGTTACAATGTTCAGTGCCTTTGTTCTCCAAATCTATTTTACCACGTGGAAAAGCTTTCTGAGGAGTTAATATACACTGTACAAGAATTGCCTCCTCATAAAAGAATTGCTGTAGTCTAAAAATAGAGGCAGTCTTGTTACGTGCCGTGGAAATTTTGTTTGATATTGGGATCAAAGTTTGTAACCACTGAACTAAAAGCCATTTACCATTACAAGTCACTCCAGCCTAAAAGCAAGATCATTGTATGCTGGAATAATGTTAGCATGGTCCAAAGCAGGTCAACAGTTCATGTCAATATTCTTCTTACATATAGCATAACTAATAAAATACCATAATAATTAATAAAATATACCATATATGTATCATAGTCATAGAATCATAGAGTCAATAAGGTTGCAAAAGACCTCAGAGATCATCAAGCCCAGCCTTTCACCCAACACCTCAGGACTAACTAAACCATGGCTTCAAGTGCCACGTCCAGTCCCCTCTTGAAAACCTCCAGGCATGGTGACTCCACCACCTCCTTAAGTCCATGTCTCTGTTCATGTCTCTCCCTTCAATAGAATTTCAGACCTTTGACCACTCAACTGAGTTTAAAGCATCATTATTTATTCAATTATGTTGCCTCATACAATATCATGAAAGATATCTAATTTCCATTAAAGCCAGGCAGGCTTTTAAATGGAAAGAAATACAGAAATCTTACAACTGCCAAACCCACCAGCTGTACTTGGGCTGTACAGGAAGCTGGGTCTTAGGAGAGCAAGTAAGAACTTTTCCTAAGCAAACAAAGGAGCCAATATTTTAAGGTTGTCCCAGAGGTCTACACAATCTCAGAACTTACAGAATTAATCAGCTTGGAAAAGACCTTGGAGATCATCAAGTCCAACCTATCACCCAACACCATCTAATCAACTAAACCATGGCACCAAGTGCAAGTTTAGTTCAAACTCAACAGTCTTCATACAGACCAGTATGACTCTTACTGGTTCATGTCTCCATTCATGTGAAGCAGTGTGTGGGACTTGGAGTAAATATGGAATACAGAATTAACCAGGCTGGAAAAGACCTTTGAGACCATCAAGTCCCACCTATCACCCAACACCATCTAATCAACTAAACCATGGCACCAAGTGCCTCATCCAGTCTCTTCCTAAACACCTCCAGTGATGGTGACTCCACCACCTCCCTGGGCAGCACATTCCAACGGCCAATCTCTCTTTCTGGGAAGAACTTCTTCCTAACTTCCAGCCTGAACCTCCCCTGGTGCAGCTTGAGACTGTGTCCTCTTGTTCTGGTGCTGGTTGTCTGGGAGAAGAGACCAACCCCCACCTGGCTACAACCTCCCTTCAGCTAGTTGTAGATGGCAATAAGGTCTCCCCTGAGCCTCCTCTTCTCCAAGCTAAGCAACCCCAGCTCCCTCAGCCTCTCCTCACAGGGCTGTGATCCAGACCTCTGCCCAGCTTTGTTGTCCTTCTCTGGACATGTTCAAGTGTCTCAATGTCCTTCTTAAATTGAGGAGGCCAAAATTGGACACAGTACTCAAGTTGTGGCCTAAAAAGTGCTGAGTACAGGGGCAGTCTCTTCTCCCAGGCAACTACCAACAGAACAAGAGGACACAGTCTCAAGCTGTGCCAGGGGAGGTTTAGGCTGGATGTTAAGAAGAAATTCTTCATAGAGAGAGTGATTGCCCATTGGAATGTGCTGCCTGGAGAGGTGGTGGAGTCGCCATCATTGGAGGTGTTTAGGAGGAGACTTGATGGGGTGCTTGGTGCCATGGTTTAGTTGATTAGATGGTGCTGGATGATGGGTTGGATGCAATGATCTTGAAGGTGTCTTCCAACCTGGTCTATTCTATTCTATTCTATTCTATTCTATTCTATTCTATTCTATTCTATTCTATTCTATTCTATTCTATTCTACCGTACCCTACCCTACCCTACCCTATCCTATCCTATCCTATCCTATTCTACCACATCTGCCAAAAGCATGCCCTGATCTCATCAAGGATCACAACAAAACCCAGCAATGTATTCAAATTGATTTTAAATGGTGACACTATTTTTAAATAGTGCCAGCTAAGCCACTAATGACATATCATGGACTCACTCCTGATCCCTCTTTCCTCCATGTGCATCCACTAGTGACCCATTAGTTGTTATGGACATGGACGGATCCACAAGCTGCATCAGACACTCCACATGGCCTTGTTTGGGCAGTATGGTAGTCAGGAAATGTGTTACAGTGATAATCAAACAGCCTAGCAGAGTCACACCATTTAGCAGCCCAAGTGTAAGAGCTGTGGGCTCCAGTCCAATGCTTTTGCTTATGGTCTCCCCTCATGCAACTCTGAATGAGTTCAATACTTTGTCCACATGCACTTAACTCCAATCACTATTAACATCAGTTGTTCACATTCTCAGACTTCTCTCATTCATGAGCAAGCTGCAAACCACAGGCACAGCTGAGCTGTTTTCTAGAGCATGTGCTCTTCACGCTAGTGGTCTCTTGTGTCACAGCTGAGTTAGCTCATCTCTGCTTCCAAAGCCCTACACCCAACATGCATCTTGATCTAAAGCCCAGGATTTCCCAGGGCTGCTTATCCTTGCTCAGTGTAGCTTCACAAAGGGAGAGAGAGTTTGTTTATTTCCTGCAGGTTGATCAGCCTCTGTGTTGATTTAATGCCAAACAGCTTATTCTCCTCACCAAACTGCAATGTCTAATCCAACTGTCCTGGGCATAAAACCCTCAGCAGTGCTGGTGGAATTTCACACAGGCACTGCAGTCCTATGTACATACTTTTTTACAGTAACATCAAGCAACAGGTTTCATATAGTATTCTTGATATTAATAGGAGGAGTTTTTATTATGTCTTCAGTAGACATATCATAGAATCATAGAATCACAGAATCAATAAGGTTGGAAAAGACCTCAGAGATGATCAAGCCCAACCTGTCACTCAGCACCTCATGACTAACTAAACCATGGCTTCAAGTGCTATGTCCAATCATTGGAAGTTATTCTGCCCCTGTACTCAGCACTGGTTAGGCCACACCTTGAGTCCTATGCCCGGTTCTGGGCCCCTCAATTTAAGAAGGACATTGAGACACTTGAGTATGACCAGAGAAGGGCAAAGAGGCTGGGGAGGGGTCTGGAGCACAGCCCTGTGAGGAGAGGCTGAGGGAGCTGGGGTTGCTTAACCTGGAGAACAGGAGGATCAGGGGAGACCTTATTGCTCTCTACAACTACCTTATTGCTCTCTACAACTACCTGAGGTTGTAGCCAGGTGGGGGTTGGCCTCTTCTCCTAGGCAACCAGCACCAGAACAGGAGGACACAGTCCCAAGCTGTGCCAGAGGAAGTTTAGGCTGGAGGTGAGGAGAAAGTTCTTCCCAGAAAGAGTATTTGGCCATTGGAATGTGCTGCCCAGGGAGGTGGTGGAGTCACTGTCCCTGGAGGTGTTCAAGAGGGGATTGGACGTGGCACTTGAAGCCATGGTTTGGTTAGTCCTGAGGTGTTGGGTGATAGGTTGGACTTGATGATCTCTGAGGTCTTTTCCAACCTTACTGATTCTATGATTCTAAGATTCTATTTTCCCCAGCTCTGGCAGCTGCTTTGCTAAAAACCAAACATACATAAAAGTAATAAACAAACATACAAAAAAGTAATAAAAACTCCAGCCTTAAAAGGCTACATTTAAAAGTAAAGACAGATGAGCATCTCAAACAAATGACACTTCTGTTTTGTCCACCCATGATGCAGGTATCAGGAAGGTCTGATCAGCAAATCATCCAAAAATCCCCTTCTTTCAACTCTAGAAAATGTCTTGGAACTATCCTCTCACAACCTACCCTTGTGCTGCATAAAGCTGTTCATGCAAGAGAGTACCCTCTCTCCTATTACTCAGTAGAAATATTTTAACATAGGATACTAGAAACTACATAAAAGGCAATATTCCTGACTTATTCAAACCACCTGTCTAAGCATTTAAATGAATAAAAGGGGAAACCAATCAGGAAGAACATAAAAGGAAGAGCATCCCATTGCATCACCACATGATGTTGCACTCTCAAGGCAAGAGGATATTACAATTCACTTAATAAAACATCTGTAGTGCCACACTGAAGTAGCAAAAGGCAGTCAGCTATTGCAAGTGTGCATGCTCTCCTGCAATTATAGAAAGAACAATCTGAGTTTGACTCCTTTAGCTCCCAGCTAAAGATGAAAAAACAAACACCCACTTCCTTATGTTTATTTCTGCCTTGAGAAAGACAAACACTGCAGTCTTTTGTCCTATTGTTGTTTGCTGCTTCATTTTTTTCCCTGAAAGGAAAGATGGAGGTCTTACTGTTAATTTGCTGTCTTTTTCACTTCCTTTTTGTCACATATTTCACATGTTTGGGTATAACATCTGTGTCAGAATACAATACAGAATATAGAATTAACCAGGTTGGAAAAGACCTTTGAGATCATCGAGTCCAACGTATCACCCAACACCATCTAATCAACCAAACCATGGCACCAAGTGCCTCATCCAGGCTCTTCTTAAACACCTCCAGTGATGGTGACTCCATCACCTCCCCAAGCAGCACATTCCAATGGCCAGTTACTCTTTCTGGGGAGAACTTCTTCCTAACATCCAGCCTAAACCTCTCCTGGCACAGCTTGAGACTGTGTCCTCTTGTTCTGGTGCTGGTTGCCTGGGAAAAGAGACCAACCCCCGCCTGGCTACAACCTCCCTTCAGCTAGTTGTAGATGACAATAAGGTCTCCCCTGAGCTTCCTCTTCTCCAGGCTAAGCAACCCCAGCTCCCTCAGCCTCTCCTCACAGGGCTGTGCTCCAAACCCCTCCCCAGCTTTGTTGCCCTTCGCTGGACACCTTCCAGCAACTCAACATCTGTCCTAAACTGAGGAGCCCAGAACTGGACGAGTATGTTCTTCCAGACAAGTATGTTCTTCAGACTACTACTTGCCAATTGCCATCCCAGGGACCCTAGTTAATAAGACAGATCAGTTTATTGCCTTTTCATGTTCTTCCTCCTCTTGACTCTTTCCACCAGGAATGGACACTTCCTATGGTTCATTCTTAACCTGCATCTCTTCCTGGATTCTTGCACACTTTCTACTTAATTCCCAGGAAAATAAGAGGAAACTACACATCACCACATTACACAGAGTTTTGCAGCTTCAAACAAAACCCTCTTCCTTCCCCTAAGGCTTATGAGCTAAGAATTAAACCTATAGAAATCTCCACTTGTAGCTTTCTTTTGGCATCTTCTTGGTCTGTCGACTATAGAACTGCTTAGTGATTGCTTGGAAAAGTCTTTTCAATCTCTTAGATTTTTATCTATCATAGAAGTTGAGAAATATCAGGATCACTACTAATCTGATACTCTTCTATGACACCATGACCAAAACGGTAGATGGAGGAAGAGCTGTGGATGTCATATATGTTGACTTCAGTAATGCTTTTGATACTCTCCCCCATAACATCCTCATAGAAAAGCTCAGGAAATGAGGCACAGATGATTGGTCCATGAGGTGGATTGCAAACTGGCTCCACAACAGAGTTCAAAGCATCGTCATCAGTGGCACAGAGTCGACTTGGATGCCTGTGGCCAGTAGTGTTCCCCAGGGATCAGTGCTGGGCTCAGTTTCACTCAATATCATTATCAACAACCTGGATGAGGGGATTAACAGTACCCTCAGCAAGTTTGCTGATGATACAAAGCTGCGGGGCGGGGAGGAGGGCTGGCTGACACCTCATCAGGCTGTGCTGTCATCCAATGTGACCTGGGCAGGCTGAGAGCTGGGTGCAGGCAAACCTCATGAAGTTCAATAAGGACAAGTGCAGGGTCCTCTATCTGGGGAGAAATAACAACATAACAGTACAGGTTAGGGGCTGCCCTGCTGGAAAGCAGCTCCATGGAGAAGAATCTTGGAGTGCTGGTGGACAGCAAACTCTCCATGGGACAGCAATATGCCCTTAGAGCCAACAGAGCCAATGATACCCTGGGGTGCATCAAGAAAAGTGTATTCAGCAGGATCTAGGGAGGTTCTTCTCCCCCTCTACTCTGCCTTGGTGAGACCACACCTGGAATATTGTGTTCAGTTTTGGGCTTCCCAGTTCAAGAGAGACAGGGATCTGCTGGAGAGAGTCCAAGAGAGCCATGAGGATGATCAGGGGACTTGAGCATCTTCCCTATGAAGAGAGACTAAGACACCTGGGGCTGTTTAGTCTTGTGAAAAGACTGACAGGGGATCCAGTCAATGTCTATAAATATCTGAGGAGTGGGTGTCAGGTGGAGAGAGCCAATCTCTCTTCAGTGGTGCACAGTAACAGGACAAGGAACAATGGATACAAACTTGAACACAGAAGGTTTCACCTCAACATGAGGAGAAACTTCCTCACAGTGAGAGTGACAGAGCAGACTGCCCAGGGGGTTTGTGGGGGCTCCTTCTCTGGAGACTTTCAAGACCCACCTGGATGCATTCCTGTGCAGAATACAGTTGTGCTGCAGCATCCCAAACAAGCTCCAAAAATTAAGAGCTCTGCAAAGAGGTTACCTGAATTAAGAAGCTGTATGTTTCCAAGAATGTGTACTTCAGCTGCAAGTTTGTCATTTACTGTGCAGGCCCTACAAGCTGAAGTGTAAAACAAATTATATCATCTCTTGTACAGGTACATCTATGATGGAGATCACATCAAGAGCTTAAAGGCCAGAGAGAGAGATAGCAGGAAATGATGACCTGCTCTCGGATCTCCAATAGATGGTACAGCCATTTAAGTGGTCTCTGATCTCTGCTAGTTACATGCTGTGGCATGTCTTGAATAGAGGAGAAATAGCATCCTTCTGGAGAGCAGCAGAATAATCACAGCTGGGTGAAGCTTCTGGAATGCAACAGGAGAGAAAGGGATTTAGAAATACACAATGAGTCCAAACTAAGAGCAGGAAACTCCTGAACATAGCTGAAGGGTTTCTGGCAGCGGAGAACATATCTGGAGTCAGAAGAGGAAAATGATGGAAAGGAGGTGTTCCTAGGGATCCTGTGAGCACTGTGGAGTTCACATCCATCCACAAAAGATTCCAAGAATGAAAAAGACCTACCTTGCAAGGAAAAAAATGGGGGGTGAAGGTGACTGAGTTTTTCTAAACCTTTGATTTCAACTGCATTACTAGAAGTATCCTTTACATAAGAACTTCTGTCATGGTGGCTTGTTATTTTGTGTTCCAATAATATGAAAGCTTTAGCAATTAGAAATATTTGGTGCTTCTTGGTATGCAAGTCTTGAAAGTTAGAAGTTGCTCTCTTGCAAAGGCTTTAGCCAATCCATGATTCATCCCAACATCAAACACACCACATCCCCTGCTTTCCATGAGCCATTTAGAGAAGAAATTGGCTGGAAGAGCATTCAAAGAAATGCTTCATTCTAAATGGCTATTAAAAGAATTCACAGAGCATGAGATTAAAGGACTTGCAAATGAGAACGTTTTTTCCTGGGAAAAGACTCTTAAGAGCTTATCCACTAATGGAGAAGACATATAAATAACCATTTCAGATAATGCTAGCAATTTCAGTTCAAAGTACTGCCATTCCACCTGCAGTCCACCTATTGTAGGCATCTACCTTAAGGTAAGGTAAAAAGTGTCCTTGTGAATGCACTTGAATTGAGTAATTTGGGGTTAGGAAGCTCCATTTGACCATATGAATCTCATCTCACTTACCTTATTTATGGCTACAAAAATTGTTACTGTAGGCAAAAAGAAAGCTGCTCACAAGAAAGGTTGGGTTTTTTTTTATTCCAGTTCCAAATAATTTGGCTGCTTTATCCTCTGAGCTGAAGAAATTACTCAAGAAGGTAGGGTTGGGGTTTTTTCCTGACTTTGAGTTTATACCATTAGTAAGTTTGCAAACCACACCAAGCTGGGGGCAGGTGTTGATCTGTTAGAGGTTAGAAGGGCTCTGCAGAGGGACCTTGACAGGCTGGACAGATGAGCAGAGTCCAACATGATGGCGTTCTACAAGTCCAAGTGCTGGGTGCTGCACTTTGGCCACAACAACCCCATGCAGTGCTACTGGCTGGAGTGGCTGGAGAGCAGCCAGGCAAAAAGGGACCTGGGGGTACTGGTTGACAGCAGCTGAACACGAGCCAGTAGTGTGCCCAGGTGTCCAAGAAGGCCAATGGCATCCTGGCCTGCATCAGGAATAGTGTGGCCAACAGGAGCAGGGAAGTCATTCTCCCCTGAACTCAGCACTGGTCAGGCCACCTTGAATCCTGTGTCCAGTTCTGGGCCCCTCAGTTTAAGAAGGGCATTGAGACACTTGAATGTGTCCAGAGAAGGGCAAGGAGGCTGGGGAGAGGTCTGGAGCACAGCCCTGTGAGGAGAGGCTGAGGGAGCTGGGGTTGCTTAGCCTGGAGAAGAGGAGGCTCAGGGGAGACCTTCTTGCGCTCCACAACTCCCTGAAGGGAGTTTGTAGCCAGGTGGGGGTTGGCCTCTTCTCCCAGGCAACCAGCACTAGAACAAGAGGACACAGTCCCAAGCTGTGGGTCTCTTCCAACCTTGGTGATACTGTAATACTGTGAATCTATGAATTGGCCATTGGAATGTGCTGCCCGGGCAGGTGGTAGAGATGTCCATCCCTGGAGGTGTTCAAGAGGGGATTGGACGCGGCACTTGGAGCCATGGTTTAGTTAGTCATGAGATGTTGGGTGACAGGTTGGACTTGATGATCTCTGAGGTCTTTTCCAACCTAATTGATTCTATGATTCTATGATTCTATTATAAAATGTGCAGTATATTAAAGCAAGTACACAGTTGTGGGGGTTTTTTTCACCAAACCCACTTTCCTATGAAAATAGTAATACAATACAATACAATAAATCCAGGTTGGAAGAGACCTTCAAGATCATCGCGTCCAACCTATCAACCAATCCAACCCACCCAAACAAAGTGTTTGCTAAATGATTATTAGTTTATTTTTTAGCTTTCCTGGTGACAAAGAAAGAGAAAATCAAGAAAGATTTCTCAGGTCCAGTTTCTAAGTTAGAATATATGACAAAGAAACCCAAAAGCAGCAATATCCCAAGTGATTGTCTATCATCCGACACAAAGATTTGTTCCACGTAGGCACTGCACACGCTGCATGGATACCATATGGACACCCTTACAGATTAGTCATTCTTTTCCAAAGACATTTCCAAATGTCTAGCCTGACTGGGAAATAAGGTTTTTTTAGATCCTAACAGCAACAACAACAACAAAATATGTAAGGAAATGTTTATTGCCTAGCTGCAAGTCTAACACACAGAACGCTGGCTGTGATATAATTTCCTGAACATCAATAACATTTTGATTGAGGACGACTTGCAATTAATTGTTTATAAACAACCCAGAAAAAGAAAAGTGTTTATCAAAAATATTGAGAAAAGGAATTTAATTAATTTAGGAGTTCAAATAAAATCACAGGCTGCTCATTAACAATTCATGAACATCAGAAAAGACAGAATTCATTCTACGAAGGACTTGATGCTGGTTATTATTATCTCCTCCTTTCCACCAGAATGTGTTTGTTCTGGTACAATCCTGGTCAGGCAGTTCATTCTAACACCCTCAGCTGCAAACAATCAAACCCCAGTTTTGGCCCCAGTCCAAAATCCCAATCCAGTGTCATAACAAATGCTACCAATTCCTCTGACTTTACCCAGATTCTCAACATTTCTCAGGATTCTGATGATCCGTGAAAGTGTTCTCACAAAAGAAGATAAAATGGGAAAACCTGTGGCCTTGACACATTTATGTGCCAGAAAAGTAATTTGTTGGTTCCCTAATTCTTAAAAACTCAGCCCATCCAGGTTAGTCTGTCCCAACTAGTAGCCAGTGGGAGTTTACCATGGTTTAAAACAAAAGTTGTCTGTCATGTGTTTAAGTGGGTTTCACCCTTTAAGTAAAATCCACTTGACATTGTAGGAGAAACACTGCAATCTGAAGTGCTTACAACAGCAATGCTCTCTACAACTGCCTGAAAGGAGGTTGCAGCCTGGAAGGGGTTGGTCTTTTCTCTCTAGCAACCAGCACCAGAACAAGGGGACACAGTCTCAAGCTGTGCCAGGGGAAGTTTAGGCACAAGGTGAGGAGAAAGTTCTTCACTGAGAGAGTCATTCGCCATTGGAATGTGCTGCCCGGGGAGGTGGTGGAGTCACCATCCCTGGAGGTGTTCAAGAGGGGATTGGACGTGGCACTTGGTGCCATGGTCTAGTCATGAGGTCTGTGGTGACAGGTTGGACTCGATGATCTTTGAGGTCTCTTCCAACCTTGGTGATCCTGTGATACTGTAACAGTAAGTGAAAAGAAGTATCATGTCTAAATATATAGCAATTTTCTTAAGCATGCACTTTAATTTGGGCTTCTAAAGATATATTCTTCCAGTGTATTATCTCAGGCTCTTATACAGGAAGAGGAGGCTCAGGGGAGACCTTATTCCTCTCTACAACTACCTGAAAGGAGGTTGTAGACAGGTGGGGGTTGGTCTCTTCTCCCAGCCAACCTGTGACAGAAGGAGAGGACACAGTCTCAAGCTGTTCCAGGAGAAGTTTAGGCTGGAGGAGAGGAGAAAGTTCTTCCCAGAAAGAGAGATTGGCCATTGGAATGTGCTGCCCAGGGAGGAGGTGGAGTCACCGTCCCTGGAGGTGTTCAAGAGGGGATTGGATGTGGCACCTGAAGCCATGGTTTAGTTAGTCCTGAGGTGTTGGGTGCTAGGTTGGACTTGATGATCTCTGAGGTCTTTTCCAACCTGGTTGATTCTATGATTCTAACCCTTTAAAGCTACCTAGATCTAGATATTGATTTATTGAGCAGATCTATAGGGGACCTTACTACTTTCACTAGCCACCATTTCAAACTCTTCTAACATTTGGCTGGGTAGTTCTGGATGTTCAGGCCAGAGCAAACAACCCTTGAAATCCTCCCTCTGAAATGTCAGAAGCCCCCAAATACAGCAATCTGTGTGTTATGTCCATCGTTCTGCCCACGTTGCTGCTCGCCAGACTCCTTGGGATTGGTGCTTGAACTTGCTTCAGCCCTCTCATTCACACTCCCTCTGCATATCCTCCTCAGCTAACCCCCAGTGTTTCTCTTTGATTCTAAACCGAACAACAATTAATTATTAAATCTTTGCTTCAAGCTCAGTCTTTGTTTCAGGATCATTCTTCTCTCTGGTACTTATGCTGAATGGCAGCTGTTCAATCTGTGCTAACTTTGAGCTGTGAGTACACGATCCATTATTACAAATACAAGTTTTCACCCAAAAACCTGTCCCTGCAAGTTTTATACTGAGCTTCAGAATGTTTCTCATTTGATCATTCTCTTTTTTACCCCCTTCCTTTCTTCCTTTTCTCCCCTGTAAGCAAATCCAGACGTTCACACTGATTATAATGAAAGCATACTCTTACAGTGACATTGTAGTGCCCTTAACAGAGAGGTTCTGTTAACAGCTACTACTTCTCCAGAGTTAGACAGAAGTCAAGAAGTTGCTTCTAATCATTTAAGACTACAGTGACACTGCTCAGCCAATCAGTGGAGGTACAAAGCATGCTGGCTTCCTTTCCCAGGAGATCCCAGCATCTAGACTCATTGCCTCCAATCTGTAGCAAGAAGTACGACCGATCAGCGGCATTAAATTGACAGAGAGGTTGTGCATCTGAACCTCAACAGAACAGTATTTCCTATTTATATGCACTGATAGTCACTGCCAGTCTCCCCCCTTTTACTTAGGGAAAAACACAAACCCTCCTAAAGCCTCAGATTTTTTTCCACAACTCAGTTTCATAACAGTATTGGTCCCTACAGTCTGCAAGTAAGCATGAATTGGAGGTGGCACTTGAAGCCATGGTTTAGTTAGTCCTGAGGTGTTGGGTGATAGGTTGGACTTGATGATCTCTGAGGTCTTTTCCAACCTTAATGATTCTATGATTCTATGAAAGATCATTTGAATGGCTAGGAAAAGTAATTCGACCCAACAAGTTGGAAAAGTAGGGCAATTGAATCCAACTACACAAAATGTTCCTTTAAGAGATAATACTTCTAAGAAATAAAAAATTAATCATCAAGTCACTTAGACCTTATTCTGAACAGGATTTTGAGGAGTAAGACACACAGAAGGATTGGAAGTGTTCTTCATTACCTTAGGTGATCCTGCTTTGGCAGAGGGGTTGGACCTGATGATCTCAGTCTTCACTGCAAGGGCCTCCAGCCACACTCCTGGAGTCATGGCAGATGATGCCAGGGATGGGGAGGAAGAACTGCCCATGGTAAGTGAAGCTCAGGCTGGTGATCACCTGAAGAACCTGAAAGTGTTCAAGTCCATGGGACCCGACGGGATACACCCACGGGTGCTGAGAGAACTGGCAGATGAGGTTGCTAAGCCCCTCTCTATTATATTCCAAAAAGTCATGGCAGCCTGGGGCAGTCCCCACAGATTGGAAAAGGGCAAATATTGCTCCCATTTTCAAAAAGGGTAAGAAGGAGGAACCAGGGAACTACAGGCCGGTCAGTCTCACCTCTGTGCCCGGAAAGATCATGGAGCAGATCCTCCTGGAGGCACTACTGACTCAGAAGAGTAGTGAAGAGGTGATTGGGGAGCAGTCAGCATGGCTTTGCCAAGGGCAAATCCTGCCTGACAAACCTGGTGGCCTTCTATGAACAGGTGACAGCATTAATAGATGAGGGGCGAGCAACTGATGTCGTTTACCTGGACCTGAGCAAAGCCTTTGACACTGTCCCACACCACATCCTGGTCTCCAAGCTGGTGACACATGGGTTTGATGGATGGACCACCAGATGGATAAGGAACTGGCTTGATGGCCGCACCCAAAGAGTGGCTGTCAATGGGTCCATGTCCCAGTGGAGGCCAGTGACAAGCGGAGTCCCTCAGGGATCAGTCCTGGGACCAGTCTTGTTCAACATCTTTGTGGGTGACATGGACAGTGGCATTGAGTGCACCCTCAGCAAGTTTGCTCATGACACCAAGCTGTGTGGTGCAGCAGACACGCTGGAGGGAAGGGATGCCATCCAGAGGGACCTTGACAGGCTGGAGAGGTGGGCACAAGCCAACCTCATGAGCTTCAACAAGACCAAGTGCAGGTCCTGCATCTGGGTCGAGGCAATCCCAGGCACAAATCCAGGTTGGGCAGTGACTGGCTGGGGAGCAGCCCAGAGGAGAGAGACTTGGGGGTGCTGGTGGACGAGAAGCTCAACATGAGCTCTCAATGTGCACTTGCAGCCCAGAAAGCCAATCAGATCCTGGGCTGCATCAGGAGAAGTGTGGCCAGCAGGTCAAGGGAGGTGATTCTCCCCCTCTACTCAGCTCTGGTGAGACCCCACCTGGAGTACTGCGTCCAGTTCTGGAGCCCCTATTACAAGAGGGATCTGGAGGTGCTGGAGCGTGTCCAGAGAAGGGCCACGAGGATGATCAGAGGGCTGGAGCACCTCTCCTGTGAGGACAGACTGAAGGAGTTGGGGCTGTTCAGCCTGGAGAAGAGAAGGCTCCGAGGTGACCTCATTGTGACCTTCCAGTATCTGAAGGGGGCCTACAAGAAGGCTGGGGAGGGACTTTTCAGACTATCAGGGAGTGATAGGACTAGGGGGAATGGGATGAAGCTGGAGGTGGGGAGATTCAGGCTGGAGGTGAGGAGGAAGTTCTTCACCGTGAGGGTGGTGAAGCCCTGGAATGGGTTGTCCAGGGAGGTGGTTGAGGCCCCGTCCCTTGCGGTGTTTAAGACCAGGCTGGACGAGGCTCTGTCCAGCCTGATCTAGGGTAGAGTGTCCCTGCCCATGGCAGGGGGGTTGGAACTAGCTGATCCTTGTGGTCCCTTCCAACCCTAACTGAAACTATGAAACTATGAAACTATCTCTGGAGGTCCCTTCCAAGCTGTAATGTTCTGTGATTCATGTTTGACTCTTACCTGCTATATGGCATAACAAGGTAATCCTGCCAATAGCTTCCCTCTTGTGTCACTCGAAAAGGAGCTTGTTGATTTTGGATATGTGATCAGAGGTCACTCAAGAGAATCTGACAAACCCTACATGCCATCTGCCTCAGCTGAATGGATCGGATGGGATAGGGTAGGATAGGATAGGATAGGATAGGATAGGATAGGATAGGATAGGATAGAATTGAATTGAATTGAATTGAATTGAATTGAATTGAATTGAATTGAATTGAATTGAACTGAATTGACCAGGTTGGAAAAGACCTTTGAGATCATTGAGTCCAACCTATCACCCAACACCATCTAATCAACTAAACCATGGCACCAAGTACCTCATCCAGTCTCTTCCTAAGCACTTCCAGGGATGGTGACTCCACCACCTCCCTGGGCAGCCCATTCCAATGGCCAATCACTCTTCCTGTGAAGAATGACTTACTACAGTCCACACCAAATCTGGGTATCAAAGCAAAAGGTGACATATTTTCATGTGCTATATATGCTCCAGTTTTCTTCTTGTGGGGTTTTTGGCTGTTTTTTTAATTGCTAAGTGCCAATGAAAATCAGTTCATTTATTAGAAGTGCTAAATGTTAGCGTGGGACACGGTACTGTAGCAGTCATTATGAAAAGAAGGAATCATATTGTCTCTCAGACACTCTAGCTGAAGAATGTTTAAAGTACATATTGAAGTTACAGAAAGTTGCCAGTCTATGGGCAGGCATTTATCATCCTCATTAGACATTCTTCCTTGATGCCAGATGGTCCTTTCCAGAATGCAAAACACAAAAGGAACAACCAAAGTAATTTACTGTACACAGCAAACAAGCAAGCTACAGTTTTGAGCTCGTGTGAGCGCAAGATTCTCCTGACAACAAGAAAGATGGCTCTTTCTGTGGCCACACGGGTTTTAAGCTTAAACACAGCATCCTTGACCATATTTCTCAGTAGTGAGTGTGATGTGTTATAACTATTCATGAGTCTCCTGTGGAGACACACACACACAGAGAAGAGTCCAGGGCTGAGAGTATTTTCAGGTAGCTGTTTCTAAACCAAAAAACTCATGGCTTTACTGTACCTCAGAGGAATCTGTGACGAGCAGGTCAGCAATGTCAGTTCAGCAGGAGCCTGTTAGTTATGGTCGAGGGTTGAGATTGCATCAGCTTTTATACCTGCCTTTCTCTAGGTGTTCATCAAAGATGAACTGTCCTGCAGTGATTAGCATGCAGTCAAAATTCTCCTTTTTATCTCACTCTCTCGCTGCATTTAATCTACTTATTGTTAAATACAGAGAATCAGAGAATCAGAGAATGCTAGGGGTTGGAAGGGACTTCCAGAGATCTTAGAATCATAGAATTGTTAGGGTTGGAAGGGACCTCAAGGATCATCTAGTTCCAAACCTCCTGCCATGGGCAGGGATACCTCACACTAGAGCAGGTTGCTCAGAGCCACGTCCAGCCTGGTCTCGGAAACCTCCAGGAATGAGGCTTCCAGCACCTCCCTGGGCTACCTGTTCCAGTGTCTCACCACCCTCATGGTGAAGAACTACTTCCTAACATCCAATCTGTATCTATCCATTTCTAGGTTTTTTTTTCCATTCCCCCTAGTCCTGTCATTACCTCATACCCTAAAAAGTCCCTCCCCAGCTTTCTTGTCGCCCCCTTCAGATACTGGAAGGCCACAATAAGGTCTCCTCAGAGCCTTCTCTTCTCCAGACTGAACAGCCCCAACTCCCTCAGTCTGTCCTCACAGCAGAGCAGCTCCAGCCCTCTGCTCATCCTCGTGGCTCTTCCCTGGACACCTTCCAGCACCTCCAGGTCCTTCCTGTAATAGGGGCTCCAGAACTGGATGCAGTACTCCAGGTAGGGTCTCACCAGAGCAGAGCAGAGGGGGAGAATCACCTCCCTCGACCTGCTGGCTATGTTGCTCTTGATGCAGCCCAGGAGTCCAACCCCTCTGCAAAGCAGGACCAGTTAGGGCAGGTCGCATAGGAATATATCCAGGCAGGTTTTGAAGATCTCTGGAGAAGGAGACTCCACAACCTCTCTGGGCAGCCTGTTTCAGTTCTCCATCACCCTCATAGTAAAAAAGTTATTTCTTATGTGGATATGGAATTTCATGTGGCCGAGTTTACAGCCATTGCCCCTTGTCCTGTCACTGAGCATCCCTGAAAAGAGACTGGCTCCAGCCTCCTGGCAGCCACCCGTCAGATATTTGTAGACATCGACAAGGTTCCCTCTCAGCCTTCTCTTCTCCAGATCTCTGTCTTTCCTCATGTGGTGCTCCTGTCTTTTAACCTTCCTTGTAGCCCACCAAGGTATTCTCCCCAGTAGTTCCCTGTCTCTCTTGAACTGAGAAGCCCAGCACTGTGAACAATATTCCAGATGTGGTATAGCTAGGGCTGAGTAGAGGGGGAGAAACCCTACTGAAGCAGAGATAAAACACAGCACTTCCAGGCAAAAGCACAGGAACACATAGAGATTTTACTCTCATGAAGATCCACGTGAGGGCCACCAGCCTATTTTTCATCTTCCTCCAACTCCACCAGCCCCTTTTTCATTTCACTTTCCTTGAAATCCTCTTTGAACAGTGTAAAGTTAAATGGCATTTCCTCACATTAACACTGCCACCTGAAATTTATCTTATAATTTATGCACAGACTTCAGTAATGTCCTTTAAGTGAAAAGTCAATGACTCACTCCTTTGGTTCATGTTATGGATGAAATATAGATTGATGGTTAACACTATGGGGAGTGGCTCTTTTAACAATACAGAAAAGAATACATTTAGTCAGAAAATGAAACAGGCTATAGCAGCCATTTAGAATAGAATAGAATAGAATAGAATAGAATAGAATAGAATAGAATAGAATAGAATAGAATAGAATAGAATTCAATTCAATTCAATTCAATTCAATTCAATTCAATTCAATTCAATTCAATTCAATTCAACTGAAAAGGTTGGAAGAGACCTTTGAGATCATCAAGTCCAATCTATCACCCAACACCATCTAATCAATTAAACCATGGCACCAAGTACCTCATCCAGGCTCTTCCTAAACACCTCCAGTGATGATCATAGAATCATAGAATCATAGAGTCAACAAGGTTGGAAAAGACCTCAAAGATCATCAAGTCCAACCTGTCACCCAAGACCTCATGACTACCAGACCATGGCACCAAGTGCCACGTCCAATCCCCTCTTGAACACCTCCAGGGATGGGGACTCCACCACCTCCCTGGGCAGCACATGCCAAAGCCCAGTCTCTCTTTCTATGAAGAATTTCTTCCTAACCTCCAGCCTAAACCTCCCCTGGTGCAGCTTGAGACTGTGTCCTCTTGTTCTGGAGCTGGTTGCCTGGGAGAAGAGACCAACCCCCACCTGGCTACAACCTCCCTTCAGGTAGTTGTAGAGAGCAAGAAGGTCCCCCCTGAGTCTCCTCTTCTCCAGGCTAAGCAACCCCAGCTCCCTCAGCCTCTCCTCATAGGGCCTGTGTTCCAAACCCCTCCCCAGCTTTCTTGCACTTCCCTGACATTAAATACTTTCTTTTCTACATTGGACAGCCAGACATTAATAGTTTTGGATATGCCAACAGTGAAATTCAAAGGTGAAGTACTCATTATCTCTGAGATGATATTAGAAAGGCTGCATGGTCGAAAAATGAAACAGGAGCAAAAAATATGGCCAACTCTGGAGACATAAATAAAATACTGAATGAAAGAAAAAAAATTCAACCCAGAACTGCTCAATAAATGGCAAGTTATAGCTGAAATATTGCTACTCTGTAAAGGCCTCTTCACACCCATCTTCCCACTTCATCACTTAGGAAACACAATAAATATTGTCTGTGTTGCTCAGGGTACGTGAAGGTCCAGTCTCTTCTTCATTCTGGGGTTTTTTTTCCTGTTGATGCTCAGAAACTTTCAGAGAGGAAAGGAAAGAGCAAAGGAGTTTGAACTGGGGGGCACTCAGAGAAAGGGAAAATGCATGAAGAGCAGGAAGACAAAGATGGAAGAACAGACTTTGCATACCTCCCTGGAGGTGTTCCAAAAAGGATTGGACGTGGCACTTGAAGCCGTGGTTTAGTTAGCCATGAGGTGTTGGGTGATAGGTTGGACTTGATCATCTCTGAGGTCTTTTCCAACATTATTGATTCTGTGATTCTATGATTATTAAAATGCTTCTTTCTTATAGCTGGTTTTGTTATGTTTCCTCCTCTTCTCTGTCCACCTAAGAAGGGGAGTGATGGAAAGGCTTCGGTGGGCATTTGGTCCCAAGCCAGGGACAAACCACCACACTCATATACAAAATACAAAAGAAAAGAGAATATAGTAAAAAAGAGGCAATTTATTGGGGGGGGGGGACAAAAACCAACAAGAAAAAAATAGCAAAACAAAAAACAAAATCAAAATCATAACCTGAAGGATGCAGTCCAGAACCAAGAACTCTATAAGCATTCTGAAGACTTTAAAAAGATATGTTATGAGGAGTCCAGATAAAATATGTGTCATAATTCAAAAAGCAAACAAAGCAATCTAATAATCCCCTTGCATGGCTCAATGGGAAGCTTAAGGAGGCTGTCACAGGGAAAAGGTCAGCAGTTTAAAAATGGAGAGCATGATCAAAAAACAAAAGGAAAACAGGTCAAAAATAGAAAGGGTCACTTGAAGGGTTAGAAGAACTGTGCAGTGTGCCTTACACAGAATCATAGAATCAATAAGGTTGGAAAAGACCTCAAAGATCGTCAAGTCCAACCTATCACCCAAGACCTCATGACTAAACCATGGCACCAAGTGCCACATCCAATCCCCTCTTGAACACTTCCAGGGATAGTGACTCCACCACCTCCCTGGGCAGCACATTCCAATGCCTAGCAACTCTCTCAATGAAGAAGCTTCTCCTCACCTCAAGACTAAACTTCCCCTGGCACAGCTTCAGACTGTGTCCTCTCATTCTGGTGCTGGTTGCCTGGGAGAAGAGACCAACCCCCACCTGGCTACAACCTCCCTTCAGGTAGTTGTAGAGAGCAAGAAGGTTTCCACTGAGCCTCCTCTTCTCCAGGCTAAGCAACCCCAGCTCCCTCAGCCTCTCCTCATAGGGCTGTGCTTGAGACCTCTCCCCAGCCTCATTGCCCTTCTCTGGTCATACTCAAGTGTCTCAATGTCCTTCTTAATACAATACAATAGAATAAACCAGGTCAACCAAGATCATCGCGTCCAACCCATCAACCAATCCAACCCACCTAAACAACTAAACCATGGCACCAAGCACCCCATCAAGTCTCCTCCTGAACACCTCCAATGATGGTGACTCCACCACCTCCACAGGCAGCCCATTCCAGTGGGCAATCACTCTCTCTGCATAGAACTTCTTCCTAAAATCCAGCCTAAACCTGCCCTGGTGCATCCTGAGACTGTGTCCTCTTGTTCTGGTACTGGCTGCCTGGGAGAAGAGACCAACCTCTGCCTGGCTATATCCTCTCTTCAGGTAGTTGCAGAGAACAATAAAGGTCACCCCTGAGCCTGCTCTTCTCCAGGCAAACAACCCCAGCTCCCTCAGCCTCTCCTCATAGGGCTGTGCTCCAAACCCCCTCACCAACTTCCTTGCCCTTCTCTGGACACGTTCCAGCAAGTCAACATCCTTCCTAAACTGAGGGGCCCAGAGCTGGACACAGGACTCAAGGTGTGGCCTAACCAGTGCAGTGCACAGGGGACGAATGACCTCCTTGCTCCTGTTGGCCACACTGTTCCTGATGCAGGCCAGGATGCCATTGGCCTTCTTGGCCACCTGGGCACACTGCTGGCGCATGTTCAGCCAGCAGTCAGTGAGCACCCCCAGGTCCCTTTCTGCCTGGCCACTCTCCAGCCACCCTGACCTCAGCCTGTAGCACTGCATGGGGTTGTTGTGGCCAAAGTGCAGCACCCGGCACTTGGACTTGTTAAATGCCATCATGTGGGACTCTGCCCATCTGTGCATCCAGTCAAGATCCCTTGGGAGAGCCCTTCTACCCTCTAGGCTCTACAAGGATCAATCCTGGGACCAGAAAGCAGTAAGAACCATCAGAAGTGGCTCTAAGAGCAAAATGCACAGATTTATGTTGCTGCTGTGTAAAACCTTGGCACACCCACATCTTGATTACTGTGCATGGTTCTTATCTCCACACCTCCACATTGCAGAGATAGAGAAGATAGAGAGAAGAAGAAAATTATGATAAGGATGGAGCTGTCATATGGAAAGATTAAAAACATCTCTGCTCTTCAGTCTGGAGAGAAGGTGCAGTTAAGAGTCCAATCTAACTGGAATTAAATGGAAAAAATAAAAATCACAGTCAGTAGATCATCAGCTTGGTGCCATGGTTTAGGTGATTAGGTGGTGTTGGATGATAGGTTGGACTCCATGATCTTGAAGGTCTTTTCCAACCCGGTTTATTCTATTCTATTCTATTCTATTCTATTCTATTCTATTCTATTCTATTCTATTCTATTCTATCCTATCCTATCCTATCCTATCCTATCCTATTCTATTCTATTCTATTCTATTCTATTCTATTCTATTCTATTCTATTCTATTCTGTCAGGATGCAAAACTATGGCTCAGCAAACCCCACCACTTTAGAACTAGTGACTTGAGGGGGTCTGATCAATGTCTGTCAGTGTCTGGGGGGTTGGGGTCAGGAGCGAGGGGACAGGGATGGGTGCTGCTCAGTTGTGCCCTGTGGTAGGGCAGGGGGTGATGGATGGAGATTGCAGCTGGTTCTGCTTCAGCATGGGGGTTCTGCTTCTGCATGGGGGTCACAGAGCCCTGGATGGGGCTGCCCAGAGGGGCTGTGGGGTCTCCTTCTCTGGAGACTTTCAGGACCCCTCTGGGTGTGTTCCTGTGTGGCCTGTGCTGGATTCTATGGTCCTGCTCTGAAAGTGGGGGCTGGACTGGGAGGTGTTCAAAAAAGGATTGGATGTGGCACTTGGAGCCCTGGTTTAGTTAGTCAGGAAGTGTTAGGTAATAGGTAATAGGTTGGACTTGGTGACCTCTGAGGTCTTTTCCAACCTTGTTGGTTCTACGATTCTTTGACTCAAGCTGAAGCTAGTAGCAGCTTGGGCTAAAAGAATTGCAAGCATGTAATTCTTGTTGTAGCTGGTAGCAAAACTCTCCCCGTGGGCACTTTTGGAAACAGACAGAATCAATAGATTCAAAACCATATCATCCATAGGTAAGAAACCCACAAACAGATATTAGCATCCTTCTGACTGCAACAGTGCTCACTGGGGTTGTAGAATGGGAGGGGAAACATCCTACACTTAACAGATAGGCTCAAATTTTCTTCTTTCTCTGTCTCAGTTCCTGTCACCATCACAGTCAGAAGCTTACACTACATGGGCCACTGGTCTGACCCAGCAGGGCATTTCATTTTTCCTTAAGAGATGAAATAATGTGACATAAGCCCTGCCTTGGGGACATCCCTATAGCAATGCTTTATTTATTCTTTTCTTCTTCTCTCCTGATATCATCCATCAGTCTGGTCTACAGCTTCAGGATCACCAAGGCATAAAAGCAGCAGTCTAGACCAAGACAGATGTTTTATCAGAGTTGAAGGTTCTTTGCCTTTTTCTAACTCTTGCAGTTTTTATCCTCCATCTAATATCCTGAACAGACATGATGTTTCTGGGAGAAATTAATACATATGGAAGATACAAGAGTGAAGAAACCTTTCAGTCCTGTTTCATTCCTATGTTTCATTCTTGTGTTTTCCACAGGCTGCCAGTGAGGCTGATACAGAAGGACTGAAATCAGAGAGGAAATTTTCAGGGTTTGTTTGCTTGTGGTTTTTTTTTTTCCCCAGTTTGCCTTAATTCCTGGGACAGCTATAATAGAAAGGAAAATAACATGGCACTGCAGGGTAATCCACAATTCTTGATACTCAAATTTCCTTTCAGTCTCTGCAATGCCTACTGATGCTCACCTTCAATTTTCACAGGGTCCAGGGTCCCCTACCACTTTGGTTTTATTCAATGCATAAGCAACTCAGGACAGAAAATGTCTAATTTTATGTGTGAAAGGCATATTGATGTTTTTTTTACGTTCTTGGTCTCAGCTAGGGAGGAGTAAATAAGTCCCAGGCAGTAAGGACCTAGAAATGCACTTAGACACATGCACACACTGATCAAAATGGAAATGAAAAAGTTCTGGTTTGGAAAAATTGAGGAATATGGGTAGCAACATTTATTCAGCTTGCAATCTATGTTTGACAAGCGCTTGCATGAATGTATGAAGAGTTGGCCTGGCAGTCTGTCACGTGTTAGCCTATTTCAACGACAATATCAGCCTGAATTAGAGTGGCCTTATTTCTGTTGGGCTGCAGCAGAAGATGGGCTTTGCCATACAATTTGCTTAATTCTCAGTAACTCTGCTTTCCCTCCTGCTTTACATACCTAGCCAGTGGAAGCGAGATGCGACGTGACGGCTCGGATACTCCAATTTAGCCAGACTCATTTTGCTAAATCATCCCTGTGCATCTGAACCGCTGTCTATTTGTGTCTAGCAACATCTGGCAAACAAGCACTGATATATTATAATGTTTATCATGCCAGATGGCAATACGTCTTCAATGTCACCTGCAGGATGAATTAAAACCATTGTTATATCACTATTTCTTACCCACCCACCCACTTCTTCCTTCCCTCCCTCTCCAGTAATCACAGGAAAGCACAAATCTGTGCCTGCAGAGCATGGTTAACTAGGAAAATAAATGTAGGAAATGGCAACAGGTTACTGCACCACCCCAAGTGCTGGGAGGCGTAATGCATTCCAATAAGAATTTTATGGGAACTCAATGCCAGAGCATTTTCACTATAAACACCCCAATTTCTGCCCAATTAAAAATTACTAGTAAACTACCATTTTAGACAGCGTTAACTGTGCGCCGCAAGCCACAAAAGTAGTCAAGGTCATACCTATTTGAATGCATGCACATGAAGTCAAAAGGAACCATTTCCAGCCGCCATCCATGGAATACCAAGTGCTTTCTTCTTCCACTTGGGATTCCCCATATGTTTCCTCCTTGAACAAGGACAGTTTGAAGTCATTTTAATCTCCTATTAATGGGGGCTTACCTATCAGTCTGTTTTCTGGGGGCACTCTTTGTGATGGGTTTAACCTGGGGCTGCAGAAAGAGGAGGGTGGAAAAAAATTGAGCCAATCTCTTGGCTTGTTCATCAGAGAGGTTTTTCTGCTCACTTCCTTTCGTTGCCAAGTGAATATTCTATTATACTTTATCAACAAAATCTTGGATATCTTCAAGCACAGTGTGATTCATTGTGTACATTTTAGACCAGTTGGGATGAAAGCTTTTTCACATCAAACGCGTATTTCAAGCCTAAAGGAGATTTATTTTCAAAAGCCAGTATGGTAAACCATCACACCTTGCAAGTCTCAGAGCTTTTCAAACTTTGATTGTTCAATGTCCAGAAAAATTAATACATTTTGCTACAGTAGAAGTTCCCTATCTGTTTGCAAGCCAACTAAGATATCTGACACTTGTCGATGGACACATAAAATGCAAAGCTGAAAACCGTTACCCTTTTAAGGTGGATTGCTGCTAACAGTCATAGATGAAGAACATTAGCAACATGCAGAATACAGAATGAATGAAGTTGGAAAAGACCTTCAAGTCCATCCTATCACCCAACACCATCTAATCAACTAAACCATGGCACCAAGTGCCTCATCTAGTATCTTCTTAAACACTTCCAGGGATGGTGACTCCACCACCTCTCTGGGCAGCACATTCCAATGGCCAATCTCTCTTTCTGTGGAGAATTTCTTCCTCACATCCAGCCTGAACCTCCCCGGCACAGCTTGAGACTGTGTCCTCTTGTTCTGGTGCTGCTTGCCTGGAAGGAGACCAACCCCCACCTGGCTACAACCTCCCTTCAGGTAGTTGTAGAGAGCAAGAAGGTCTCCCCTGAGCCTCCTCTTCTCCAGGCTAAGCACCCCCAGCTCCCTCAGCCTCTCCTCAGAGGGTCTGTGCTCCAAACTCCTCAACAGTTGTCTTTGAATGTATTTCCCAAGGCCTGAAACAGGAGCACAAAAATGGTGAAGTCCTCACTCTGCCTTTGGCATTTTTATTCTAGACCTGTAGTCATTGGACTTCACGACACAGGACCAAGGAATTACTCAGCTGTGTATTTGGTCCTCTAATTACTGTTTAATTTCACTTACAATCTCACCAAATGAGTGTTAAAAATGAAAATGAAGGAGTAATTAGGGGGCAAATGCACAATTGTGCAATTCTTAATAGCTGGTGCCGCTACTTAATAGCAGTGGCAAATTAAGCGTAAAATCCAAGCAAATGAACCCTTATTTTGATTATCTGGAAAAGGCCTTATGGCCATCAACTGGTGCACCTGGAAATCAATAGAAGTCCTACCTCTGATTTTAGGGTATGGGATTGAACCTGGATTTAGTAATGGGAGACTGGAGTATCTGTGAAGAAGCATGTTTCCTACTTAGTGCAGTGGCTGAACTGAAATGTCCCAAATTAAAGATTTAAACAAAACTAGGCAAATTTCAGGGGGTCCTGGTGCTTAACTCTAAAATATTAAAGGGAATCTGAAAAGGAAATCTGAAAAATATTTCCTTGTTATAAATATGTCTGCCTTCACCTATAGACTCTCCAATTCTGAACATCTAAACCTGATGGTCTGGCTTGCCTTCTCAAAAGTTTGGACTGGGATCAAATTTAGGTCCAGAAAACAGAAGTGAGATCCTTCTGGTAATGCCCAGTGTATACAGATGAAAAATAGGATCAGTTTAAGCTTTTTAAGGACTGACTTGTTACCAATACAAATTGTTTTCTTATAAGATGAGGTACATCCTGAAATGACATGTATTAAACTGAAGACAGTAAAAGTTTTGATGAAAGGCCTATTCTATTTGTGCAGCATGGTCCTGAGCCTGCCTAATTGCAATGTTGCCCAGAAGACAGAGGAAAGGACTGCAACTTCTGTACAACACAGAAAATAGATTTGTTCCCCATTGTAAGTCTCAAAAGGCTACTAAGAATAAATTTCCAGAGCACCAAAAGAACTGATTTTGGTCCAATACTTCTGACTAGAAGCAGGTAAAACAGAGGAAAAGGCTGCAAGTGCAGTTTTCATTGCTGTACTGCTCTATGCTGAGGATAAGATTGATTTCAGATTCATTTCCTCTCACCTTAGCTGGTCACAAACTGAGCATCCCAATGTAATGATTTTGTATGTTCAGACAGGTTGACTGATAGAAGCAACACATAGATGCCATGGGGTTGGGTTAGATGCCTCACTCTCCATCAATGACTGTCCAGGCAGAGATCTTCCTCCCATTGTGAACAGTCCCAATGTCACAAACTCGCTTTAATGCTATAGTCATCTGAACTTGCTTCTCATGAGCGAAGAGGATTTGTATGCAGAAAATTCATATAAAGAAACCTGCTTCAAACCTCTCATACAGTGACTGCCAGGCTGCTGGCAGCACTGCTCTCTCTTCAGCGGGGGTTAAGCTGTGGGTCACACCCAGGATACTCAGCTGAAAACTTCCAGATACAGTGTTGTGAGCTGATCTGGGGCAGTGCAGATACACCCTAAGTCCAGGAAGTCTCTGTGGGATCATTCTTTGCCTTACACAGCATGTCAAAGCTCACGGAAAGCAATTTTCTTTCAGTGCCTCCTTTTCAACTGGGAAGCATTTGAAGAGAAGCACTTGCCTCTTGAGTGCTCAAGTGTGTACTTTGTATTGCCAAAGAAAGGGCACTCCAATTGCTCTTCTGGGAAAGCACACCGTATCTCACGTCACCCCATGCACTTTCAAGGGGCTTTGCAGAAATGCCTTGTTCTGGGACATCTAAGAAATATAATTAGGAAGAAAAATAAAGAAGCTTTCTTCTCTTTCAGATTGAGATAATTCACAGTCAGAAAAATAAGACTTTTTTTCCCCTTTTTCTTTTTTCCCTTACCCAACGTGCTCTCTCTGCCAATAGGTCATCTTTTGAGACAGAAGTGTTTAATAATTCTAACTTCTAAAGGAAGCAATCATGATATTCAAGGGAAACAGCGTGGCTTTTGTGCTGTTACTTCTGAGCAAGGAATGCATTGGTGGTCTGTATCCACAAACCAGCAGGGTTTATTCTTCTAAGCCACCTTCAGGTAAGGGCTGGTGTCTGCAGGAAGAGTATGGCTGCAGCAGGTACTAAGGTCCAGAAAAGGGCAGCAAAGTTAGGGAGGGGTTTATGGCACAAGCCCTATGAGGAGAGGCTGAGGCAGCTGGGGTTGCTTAGCCTGGAGAAGAGGAGGCTGAGGGGAGACCTTATCGCTCTCTACAACTACCTGATGGGAGGTTGTAGCCAGGAGGGGGTTGGTCTCTTCTCCCAGGCAACCAGCACCAGAACAAGAGGATACAGTCTCAAGCTGCACCAGGGGAGTTTAGGGTGGATGTGAGAAGAAGTTTCTTCCCAGAAAGAGAATTGGTCATTGGAATGTGCTGCCCAAGGAGGTGGTGGATTCACCATCACTGGAGGTGTTTAAGAAGAGCCTGGATGAGGCACTTGGTGCCATGGTTTAGTTGATTAGATGGTGCTGGGTGATAGGTTGGACTCGATGATCTCAGGGGTCTTGTCCAACCTGGTTTATTCTGTATTCTGTAATTCTGTATTCTTAAGGTGGTTATGACCCTGCTCAGTGCAATGGGCAGGTGATAGTGGTGTATTAAAGCCAGGCAGGACTGTTGACTCCTTGGTCATCTCTAGTGGAAACCGCATACAGTGTGGAATGACAGTGAATGAGGCAATGTGATACTTGAGCTTTTTAGACAAGAAGGCAGAATGGCAAGGGGAGAGAGGGAGTCAACTCAGAATCCCATACACATCACTAGGTAAGACTCCATGAGTCATCTGGATCTCCCAGGCTCTGAAATTGGTACAATGGTAAGTTCTTGGCACCACTTGAAGGAAAGAAAGTACAGGAAACCTAATACGTGGCTATAAGGGGAATGGGGTTGGTCCTATTCACTGACACAAGCAGCTCAAGAAGGCAGTAAGAGGTACCCTACAAGCTCCTATGGCTCATGAGTCCCTCACTGCACCATTCACCTAGACAAGAGCAATGACAAGGGCACAAACTGGCAGATGTTAGCCAAAACCTGGAGCATAACTTAGAAGCATCAGGCAGAAATTGTCAAGCAGAACAAAGCAGCATACACTGGTTCAATCTCTGCTTACTAAGTTAGCAAAGCACTGCTAGATCTGCTGGTTGGATACCTGCCCCGTCAGGACTGACCTTCCTTTTCTGGGTATGCACAAAGCTCTGAGTGGGCTGAGTTGTTTGCCCACCAGATCCAGCCTGCCACTTGCATAATTTTTGACCACTGATGAGCTACCTTTTGCAACATAAACTCAGACATCAATTAAAGTTGTTTGGTAAGAGTTTCAACAGGGACAGATTGGATACCATGGACAAAATGGAAGATTAGTCAAAATGTGAATAGAAGAGGGTTTATTTCAGCCTTGATTTCATCTCTAATTAATTTATAACACCTCAAGATTCTCAGCTGTTTGCTCAAGATATTCAGCTCTTTACTCAAGAATATTTCTGCAGTGCTTAATGCAACAGTTCTATGTGAAGATTCACTTCACATAGCTTAATGTCAACCCAATAAGCATAAGAAGGAACTGTTGGGCTTTGTTGTTGTTTTTTGGTTTAGTTTTTTTCCAGACTGGTAATAATAGGATTCAGACAGGCTTAGGAAAAAGGCTATTCAAGGAGAGCAAGAAAGATGAGTGTTTACAGGGATAAAACCTCTCTTTTTTTCATTGTAGGATAGTCCATTTTGGCAGTGTTGGTCTTTCGTGGTGCTCTGCTATGTTTTTTCCCATCACTGTGAGCCACAGCGACGAAAGACATGTGTGATTGGAACCACCACAAACAAAACTAATTGCAAGTAATGATATTTAATACTCTCTATTGTTTTTTCTCTGGTTGTGTTTTTTGAAAACAAACAGAGATCCTTTTGAGGAAAACTGTGAGCACTTTGGCTGCTGCCTGGCTTTCCTCTGTACTTATGAGGATTACAGCACAATACACGGCTTTGCAGGGGCTGAAGGAGTCATTAGGACTGTGCTGGCTGACCTCCTGGGCAAGGCTGGCTGCAGTTGAGCAACTGTAATGAAAACACAGTACCAGGTGCTACGTGAGGGCAAGGTACCCTGGCTGCATTATCATTTTTTTGTTACAGATAGTTAGTCTGTCTCCCTTCAGACTTCTTCCCTTATATGCATAGGAACTCTTTGGAAATGTAGAAAAGTTTTCTGCCACAAAACTTAGCCTGTAGTGGTTACTTTTCCTCTGTTCTCTCCCTAGTTTTTTCTGTGTGGCCTTTGTGAAACCCACTGCTTGCAATGGACTACTGTATTTCATTATAATCCCCAGCAGTGCTGGGTAGAACAGAATAATTATTTCTAGTTCTCTTTGGGACATCACCGTCTTCCTCATTCCTCTTGTCACAGGCCTGAAATGTAGAATCTCCTATATTTGTAACATTCCTTCCAGTTCAAATCAAATGTAATTACTTTTTCATAACTATTTTAACCCTGCAATATTGAAACCTCTGGCATTACTGAAATTGAGATGTTTTAAACCCAACATGTTATAGCATGCCTTAGACTGGCAACTGCACATACAGCTCAGAGCAGCTCAAGGGAACCCTGGCAAGAAAAGCAAAGGCAACAGAAGAATGTTTTCCTCTGGCTGGAGGTGGGATACAATAATACAACCAATACAATAAATCCAGGTTGGAAGAGACCTTCAAGATCATCGTGTCCAACCTATCAACCAATCCAACCCACCTAAACACTAGATCATGGCACCCAGTACCCCATCAAGTCTCCTCCTGAATACCTCCAATGATGGTGACTCCACCACCTCCACGGGCAGACCATTCCAATGGGCAATCACTCTCTCTGTAAAGAACTTCTTCCTAACATCCAGTCTAAACCTCCCCTGGCGCAGCCTGAGACTGTGTCCTCTTGTGCTGGTGCTGCCTGCCTGGAAAAGAGACCAACCTCTGCCTGTCTACATCTCCCCTCAGGTAGTTGCAGTGAGCAATAAGGTCACCCTGAGTCTCCTCCTCTCCAGGCTAAGCAACCCCAGCTCCCTCAGCCTCTCCTCATAGGGCTTGTCTTCCAACCCCTCACCAACTTGTTGCCCTTCTCTGGACACCCTCCAGCAAGTCAACATCCTTCTAAACTGAGGGCCCAGAACTGGACACAGTACTCCAGGTGTGGCCTAACCAGTGCTGTATACAAGGGCAGAATGACCTCCCTGCTCCTGCTGGCCACACTGTTCCTGATGCAGGCCAGGATGCCATTGGCCCTCTTGGCTGCCATGGATGGAGAGTTCAGCACATGGGAGAGGTTCATTACAGGTACAGAGAGTAGAAATAACATTTTCCATCCTGTAGTGTGCTATATACACCCTGAAATAAGAAGGCTGTGTCTAAGAAAGAAATGGAGGAGGCATTATGTCCATGACTTTTTAACTGGTCTCAAATAGGAGAGAACAGGTGAGGTAGAGGATCCAAAGAGTCACTTCTGCAAATGCCTGTCTTGGTCTGGATTGCCTTTCTGAGGGCTTTATTTTTCTCTCACCTGCAGTGGATATGTAGGGACAAGCCTCATTTTAGACAAATAACCTAGGCAACAAAGGACTTCATCCTAACAGTCTAAAGCTTCTACCTGCAGGAATACCTATGTTCTACTTGGCTGAAGATCGTGGAGACACCATACTTCCATCAGAGTCCAGTATGAAGAAAGTGCACCTCACTAAGGCTATGAATGATGCTGCAAAAAAACCTCACATGCCTGCTGTTAGCAAGGGCTCAGCTATTGACTTCATCCAGAATAGGCCCTGAACCTGAATGTCAGCTAGTCAAATGCAATGTTTATGATCTGCTTTTACAGGGCTTGGTCCTAATCACATTAGTATAAATCAGTAGCAAGCCTATTTATGTCATTACAGTTATATCAAGCAAATCAACTGCTTGGGCCCAGTTTCACCTCCTCTTACTAATGTTCTGCCAGGATTATTGATAACGCTGGTGCACCAGCAAGGAAACTATCAAAAATATTCATTTCAAGCTCCACTGCAAGTGGAGTAAAATAATCAATATTCACTTACCTAAAATAAAAAATAGAAAAAGAAAAAGAAAAAGAAAATTTGCTTTGGAACCACTCTTCTAGAGACTTACAAGTAAAATGCAGCGTGAATAAGTGGAAGAAAATAGTACATGTGTAATTAAAATCACCTGGATAAAGGAACTTTCTCCAGATAAACAAAACCCATACCTAGTTTGCTTCAACATTATATTTTGGTTTTGCTTGTCTGCTTGCTTTTCCTCTGAACTGTTTTATTTTCCCACTGTTAAGTGTATATTTTTGTCAGTTTGGTTCTTTCTAAAGACAGGTTCTTTGCCTCTTTTTAAGACTGGATCATAGTTCCCTGGCTTTGTCACAGATATCTTTCCAGATGAGCAGGGGAGACCTTAATGCTCTCTACAACTACCTGAAGGGAGGTTGTAGCCAGGTGAGGGTTGGTCTCTTCTCCCAGGCAACCACCAACAGAACAAGAGGACACAGTCTCATCTGCGCCAGGGGACATTTAGGCTGGATGTTAGGAGGAAATTCTTCACAGAAAGAGTGATTGGTCATTGGAATGTGCTGCCCAGGGAGGTGGTGAAGTCATCATCACTGAAGGTTTTTTTTAAAGAGACTGGATGGAGCTCTTGGTGCCATGGTTTAGTTGATTAGATGGTGTTGGATGATAGGTTGGACTCAATCGCAAAGGTCTTTTCCAACCTGCTTAAATATATTTCAGTTCTGAAGCCCCTATTACAAGAGGGATATGGAGGTACTGGAACATGTCCAGAGAAGGGCCACGAGGATGATCAGAGGGCTGGAGCACCTCTCCTATGAGGACAGACTGAAGGACTTGGGGCTGTTCAGTCTGGAGAAGAGAAGGCTCCGAGGTGACCTCATTGTGGCCTTCCAGTATCTGAAGGGGGCTACAAGAAGGCTGGGGAGGGACTTTTCAGACTATCAGGTAGTGATAGGACTAGGGGGGAATGGAATGAAGCTGGAGGTGGGGAGGTTCAGGCTGGAGGTGAGGAGGAAGTTCTTCACCGTGAGAGTGGTGAAGCCCTGGAATGGGTTGTCCAGGAAGGTGGTTGAGGCCCCATCCCTGGAGGTGTTTAAGCCCAGGCTGGATGAGGCTTTGGCCAGCCGGATCTAGTGCAGGGTGTCCCTGCCCATGGCAGGGGGGTTGGAACTAGATGATCCTTGTTGTCCCTTCCAACCCTGACTGATACTATGATATGATACTATGATATTATTCTATTCTATTCTATTCTATTCTATTCTATTCTATTCTATTCTATTCTATTCTATTCTATTCTATTCTATTCTATTCTATTCTACCTCAACTGAATAACTATTTTGTGCTTTCCCATCCTTTCAGTTTGCACAAAGATTTATTTTGCTTTGGTCTTTTGTTGTTGTTGTTTGGTTGTTTGGTGTTTGGGGGTTTTTTTTTGCTTCCCTGGGCATCACCAAAATGATTTCCCATTTTAATGCAATGTTCTACCAGCAAAGCAGTAACAAAATTAAACCCAAGGTTGGAAATGAGCGCAGTATTTAGTCCCCAGTGTTCCAATATGTGAGCACTGGATTTATTTAACTGCTTAATACTATTTTCCAAAATTTATTTAAAGCATAGCCTTATATCATCTAAAATCATGTAAGATGTTAGTCTCTTTTTTACAGACCCTGCAGTGAAATTAATTTTTGTGCCTGGATGCTCAGCTGGAGTTATTCCTTACTTACCACAGAAAAGCAGATGTTTCATACCCTCTGGGCAACTATACATCATATAAAGTCATTCCTTTTTTTTTTTAAAGGAGAAAAAAAACCAAACCAAAACAAAACACAAACAAGCTAAGAATATCCAAGTTCCACAGCGTTTCCTGTTCTAAATTCACCAAGAACATCAAATGTGGCAATCCTATGAATCTGGAGCACATCATTATAGACTCAATAGCAGAGTGTTGCTGCTTAGTGCTGTAATATTTATGTGTCTACAATTCAAACCTACTCTCAGTCACTAACAGACTGTAAAATGACTCTCAGCAGGAGGAAAATATTTTGCTGGGAATGCCCCAAAAGACAAACTGGAAATTAAGACATCTGCAAAGCAATTACTTTTTTTTCAGGGCAGGGATGTATGGACAGGTTCCTTTGGATAATCTTATGACAGGATTACAGAATTAGCCAGGTTGGAAAAGACCTTCAAGATCACAGAGTCCAACCCATCACCCAACACCATCTAATCAACTAAACCATGGCACCACATGCCACATCCAGTCGCTTCTTAAACACTTCCAGTGATGGTGACTCCCCCACCTCCCTGGGCAGCACATTCCAATGGCCAATCTCTCTTTCTGGGAAGAATTTCTTCCTCACCTCCAGCCTAAACCTCCCCTGGCGCAGCTTGAGACTGTGTCCTCTTGTTCTGATGCTCCTTGCCTGGGAGAAGAGACCAAACCTCACCTGGCTACAACCTCCCTTCAGGTAGTTGTAGTGAGCAATAATGTCTCCTCTGAGCCTCTTCTTCTCCAGGCTAAGCAACCCCAGCTCCCTCAACCTCTCCTTACAGGGCTGTGCTCCAGACCCCTCCCCAGCTTTGTTGCCTTTCTGTGGACACCTTCCAGCAACTCAACATCTTTCCTAAACTGAGGGGCCCAGAACTGGACACAGGACTCCAGGTGTGGCCTGATCAGTGCTGAGTACAGGGGGAGAATGACTTCCCTGCTCCTGCTGGCCACACTGTTTCTGATGCAGGCCACGATGCCATTGGCCTTCTTGGCCACCTGGGCACACTGCTGGCTCATTTTCAGCCTACTATCAACCACTACCCCCAGGTCCCTTTCTGCCTGGCTGCTCTGCAGCCACTCTGACCCCAGCCTGTAGCACTGCCTGGGGTTGTTTTGGCCAATGTGTAGAACCTGGCACTTAGATGTGTTAAATGTCATGCAGTTGGACTCTGCCCATCTGCCCAGCCCGTCAAGGTCCCTTGACCTTGCTGTGCATTTGTAAGGTAGCCTCTAAGTTGCCTGTGATGTGTTTATGGATGTGCTTTTACCTGACATTACATGTAAGTTACTGGAACCAGCAATGCAAGTGGAGAAAAGTGATTCTCATTTTTTTATGTCAGAAACCTTTGTCTTGGAGAAGGTACAAAACCTTGTGGACAATTATTGCAGACCACTCGCCATACAGCAAGTTCACACCCCACAGACCAGGTTTTGCTCTTGATCTCCTGATTACGCCTCCTCATTCCTACCATAGGAAATTGCAACCTGGAGGCAAAAGCATGGTCCTGTCAGGCTGTACCCTAGCAGGGCAGTAGCAAGGGGAAGCCCCTTCACGTACAGAATTGTGCTAGAACCAGGAGTTGGCTAGACTCTTCAGGTGGAAGATGAGATAGGGAAAAATAATGGGAGAAGAATCTTGTTTCATGTGTGGGACTGTATCCTCTCTGCCACTCCTGTTCAGCCTTCAGGCATTTGTCATGCACTCTAGCACCAGATAAAGGCTCTCAATGCCATGAGCTCTTGGACAGCCCTAATTAATTCACAGAGTTGTACTCTGTCTCTTCCAGTAACACTGTATATGCAGGACTGGAGGCTTTCCTGGCACACCCGTGGACTGTTTCATTAGTATGTACCCTCCATGGGAGGAGAGGTAAACAGAAACTGAGTTTGGGCAGGGAGGATAAACTCTTAGAAATGAATGTAGTAGATGGTTTTGCTCATCAGTGGGAAGCAGTTAACTGAAACATTGGAATGAAAATAGATGTGATATTATTAGTCAGGAAGAATTTAAACTACCCCTCTGAGGAAAAGTCCACTTAAACCTACTTTATATCAATTAAATATTAATACAAGAGCTGTTTTCTTTTGACCTGAACCAGAGATCTCAGAGCACTTAGTAAAGTTGATTCTGTTACCTCTCCTCAAGTTGAAGGCTGCTTTCTCTGATCCTGGGGTTCTCCTTAGTGTCTGCAAGGTCATGGTGCCCGAAGACCGTCTGGGATGCAGCTCCACTTGTTTTGGAGCATTTGGAGCAAACAGAGAGCAGATCATGGCCCTGACTCCAGAAGCTTTGAAGTTAAATCCTGGTGACTGCAATGTGCTGCTCCCTGGGCAGACTCTCTATCGATTACATGAGGGACTGTGTGCAGAGACAGCAGTTTTCTCCCCCACAACTGCAAAATCAGAGCAAACTTGAGCAGGGGTTAATAGCAAAACAGAAGTCAGTGGAAGTGAGGGAAACTAAAGCTGCTACAATAAGAACAGGTGTCTGTGTAGGGGAGATGGGCACAGAAACTAAGTCCTAGACAGATATTCCACACGAGCGGAGAGGTGGCCTTACCCCTCGGAGCCAGCTGATAGCAAAGTCAAAGCCATTGCTGGCTCTTTTATTCTTCTCCACTAACACCCTCAGTACTGAGCATTGCCAAACACCTGGTAGAGCATTAGCATGTGCAAGGCAACTGCACCCAAAGCAGGGGCAGTTTGGTCATTTGTCTCACGTTTTTAGTTGTTTAGGTGGTTGTATTGTATGTATTGTGCTGTATTGTACTCTTTTGTACTGTTTGTACTGTATGGTCTGTATTGATTTAGGTGGGTTTGATTGGTTGATGGGTTGGACGTGATGATCTTGAAGGTCTCTTCCACCTGTTGTATTGTATTGTATTGTATTGTATTGTATTGTATTGTATTGTATTTATTCTCTGTAACTCAGCAGAGCTAGTGACTGGCAGCAGAATTTGGTGCCCTGGATACCAATAAGCAAGTACCTGTATTTCACAACTCTTTTTGCTAGAACCTTATGGCAGGGCTAAATGATGCTTCAGCCACAGCACCTCTCTCTCTTTTCTTTTTTTTCTTTCATTTCTCTTAGTTCCTTTAGCAAAGGCCATGATGCACAGTGAAAGATTCCACACAAGCAATGAAGATGCATATACATTGCTTAGAGAGAATAATTTCCCTATAAATTGATTTCAAAAGAAGATCTTGGCATCTTGACAAAACCACATCTCTTAATTATCTCATATCCCTCAAACACACAGTCCTCCCTCATTATCCTAGGCCCTTTTTAGTCCATACTAAAAAGCCAGTCGTACTCTGGCACAATTTAAAAGGTTTGAGAATGATGATGATTTAAAACAAAGTATTCCCCGAGCAGACTGTGGGCTTGAGCAGAAACAGCCGCAGAGTCCTGCAGGACTTCACAACCTAAAATGATTTAGCAGGGAGTGTGTAGATTGAACAGTGATGGATGCTATAGAAAACTCTGTGATATAGAAGATAGATGGCCATTTGAAAAAGATCAAGGAAAAACACACTGAAAACCATAAGAGCCTCCAGCTTTTTTGCAAATTTTGATCAGTATCAGGCACAGTAAGGATGGAGGGACAAGTACATGGTTAAAGCCATGCTCTGCAGTTTTGTTTTTCTTCAGGAGGGCTGCCCCAGTGTGTAAAAAGTTACTGCTGCAATATATTTCATTGTCATAGATTTCATTAGACATTAACACAGCTATAGGAAAACTCCTCTTACACGACACAGGGACATGCATGTGGTGTGTTCACACACTGAAATACTAGAATCATAGAATCAGTCAGGGTTGGAAGGGACCACAAGGATCATCTAGTTCCAACCCCCCTGCCATGGACAGGGACACCCTGCACTAGATCAGGCTGGCCAAAGCCTCATCCAGCCTGGGCTTAAACACCTCCAGGGATGGGGCCCCAACCACTTCCCTGGACAACCCATTCCAGGGCTTCACCACTCTCATGGGAAGAACTTCCTCCTCATGTCCAGCTGAATCTCCCCTCCCTCTCCAGCTTCATTCCATTCCCTCTAGTCCTATCACTACCTGAGATCCTGAGAAGTCCTCCCCAGCCTTCTTGTAGGCCCCCTGCAGATACTGGAAGGCCACAATAAGGTCACCTCGGAGCCTTCTTTTCTCCAGACTGAACAGCCCCAACTCAAATATTGATATTGCTAGTGCCAGATAGAGGGAAATTAAGCAGCTAGGGTTTCCCTGGATTCTCCTGGACAGGGTGAGCCTCTCAGCCATACTCCCACCTCCTTTTTCTGCCTGCACTGGAACAAGTGCTGTAGGCAAGGCACTGCACAGATGATCATCTTGAGACCCTGGCTGATGACGCCAGCATGGAAAGGAGAAGATGAGGCTTCCCTGCCCTGCTTGGTAAGAGGCACTCACATATGCATCTCCATTTTATTTTTGTGAGAGAATTGGGTTTAGGTTGTGGAGACCAAAGATGAAGTTATCCATCAGTCTTACCCTTAGGAAGCACTTTGTCCTTTTACGTTCTGCAAGCACAAGATGGAGTGATGGAAACATGTCTTTCAAATATTCCCTCTCTTCCCAAGGAAACACAGTCCCAGACAATATAGTGTAAAACAACCACCACACTTTGCTGATAAATTCCTATCAGTGAATAAAACTCTATCGCACTGCAAACACCAGAGAATGTACTTTGTGTAAAGACACAAAGAGCAAATGTGCCATTTGTGCTTACAAGTTTGAGTTAAATGAAAAGGGCTCGTTCCTGGACTCGTTTACACTTCTGCATTTTGCAAATGTTGTTGATACTTTCACACCTCATTAGCATTTCCTGTGTGCTCTTCAAATTATAGAGGCGCTGCTATCAAAAAAATGCTGAAGGAGATCCAGAGAACCCTGACACACAAAAAGGATGCTTAATATCTACCATTTCGGTGTTAGTCAGAGCCTACGCAGACCAAAGATAAATTCTGGGACAGCGTGATTATAATCCTGCACAAATGAAGAATGAGAACCAACTGAGGGCAGGACTCCGGCATCTGCATTTCTGTAGACTAAATCACTTACAAAGGAAAATGCATTGGGAGACACTAATGAGCTGCACACTATAGCAGTGCCAGAAGAGCTGGGACAGAGAGATAGGCACGGATGCTAAAATTATAGCAATAAAATTAACAGTTTTCCTTCTCAAAGTTTGCACTGCTTTCCATCTGGTTCCCCATGAAAGCAAAACTCTCCATTTAGTGTAATGCTTAAATGAGAAGCCTCGAACATAGACAAGCAAGAAAGCTTTGTCCATGAAATTTCCTACAATTACACAATTTTTAGCAGGAAACTCTGAAATATGATACACTTTCTGCAAAGCCTTCAGAGTACGCAGTGAACAGACACAGGCTTCTCTCAGAACAATTGAGCAAAATGGAGATAATTTTGAAAGGGTTCCAAGTCATAGAATCAATAAGGCCGGAAAGACCACAGAGATCATCAAGTCCAACCTGTCACGCAACC